>JAWZYT010006210.1:107500-112500 GCA_034508575.1 Petrolisthes manimaculis
AGGACTTTAGGGGTTAAGCGTTGTGCCTCTCAGCTGGCAACGCCCCTCACTACCATATTCCAGCAATGTATCATCACTGGAGTGTGGCCTACCCTCTAGAAGGGAGCCAGAGTGGTGGCAATCCACAAAAAGGGCAAGAGGACTGATCCCAAGAACTACAGACCTATCTCCCTTCTCTCAGTTCTTGGTAAAATACTCGAAGCAACACACCATTTACTTAACAATAACCAGTTTGGCTTCCGAACAAACAGGTCAGCAGAAGACCTATTACTTCAATTATCCACCACTAGACCAGGGAAGGGACACATTCATCATTGCTCTTGACATAGCTGGAGCATTTGATAGGGTGTGGCATCACGGCCTCATCACCAAGCTGAACAGCTTGGGTGTCCGTGGTCATCTACTCCTCCTGCTCAAAGATTACCTGCAAGGCAGATACCTCAGAGTGGTGATGAATAGACAAACATCAGCCGAACATCCCATCTCTGCCAGTGTACCACAGGGTAGTGTTCTCGGCCCTCTCCTCTGGAATACATATTTTAATGACTTGCTTCAGCTCATTTCAGAGGTACATGCATACGCCAATGACTGCACCCTCACATTTCCCTGTGACAGTGGTGATCACCGCACGACTATCGCACATATCAACCTGGTCCTACAAACCATCGTCTTATGGGGTCGTCGATGGCAAGTGGATCTCGCTCCGGAGAAGACACAGGTGATGCTGGTCTCCAGAAGACAGCGTCCCCCTAATACTCCCTCCCCCATCATCTTGCTTGATGGGAGGTCGCTGCCCTTACAAGATTCCATACCAATACTGGGAGTGGAAATTAACAGTACCCTGACTTTCACTGGCCACGTCAAGACTATAGCAAGGAAAGCCGCTTGGAAACTAAGTTGTGTCCGGCGGGTATCACATCTCCTTGACTCCCAGGGAATCTCCACATTATATGCTGCTCAAGTCCGCCCCCTCATGGAGTATGCCCCTCTCACCTGGTCGTCATGCCCCCCTTCATATTTAGGTCTTCTTGACAAGATTCAACGTCGAGCACAACGATTAATATGTATGAAGTCCCCACTGGACCAACCACCTTCACCCCTGCAGCCCCTACAGCAGCGTCGTGATGTGGCAGGATTGTGTGTTATTTACAAGCATCGCGCCCAACACCTAACTGCACTCCACCAACCTTGGGCTCAACCACACGGCCACACCACCCGTGCTGCCGTCACCAGGCATCACCAGCTCATCATCCCTTTTGCCAGAACAGAGACCTTCCTCCGTTCCTTCCTACCAAGGTATACATGAATGTGGAATCATCTGGTACAGCAGACACAGCTTCATTAAACCACCTTACTACAAACCTTTAGGTCTGATGTAAATACATGGATTAAACAGCCATAAAATGTATATAAATTGGTCTAATGTATATAACTGTTTGTGTAGTTAGGCATTTGAAATGTATGCATAGTATAGCTTTAGTGATCATACTTTCTTATGTCAAAGATAGTCTTCAGTAGTCCTACTGAAACTCCTGACTGAATAATGTATCCAATATTAAAAAAAAAAAAATATGTAATAATAAGAGAGGAGAAGAGGAAAAATTAAAATAGAGAGGGAAGAAGAAATGAGAAAGAGAGACGCAAAGGAAATGTTAGAGAATTAGGAATAAAGAGTAATGAGAGAGAGAAAGAAAAAAGCCAGATGTGGGAGAGAGAGAAAAAAAAAACACAGATTAACAAGGAATACATACACGATGGCAACACTGCAGAGAAAGTAAGTAAGCCGGCGTTGGTAACACTGTTTCTACACACACACACACACACACACACACCACAGAGAAAACCTGGATACTTATTTTAGCTCGAGACTTTACACACACACAAATAAGACTATACCTTACACACACACACACAACTAAAGACAATACCATACATATATATATATATATATATATATATATATATATATATATATATATATATATATATATATATATATATATATATATATATATATATATATATATATATGTATATATTCCTGAATATTTAATATAGGTCGTCACTTTACACCAACCACACACAATGAAGGGATGGAATGTACTAAATTAACTCTCACGTTCATACTCCAAGTCTGTATGTAGCTTACTGGTTGTCATGGGAACAGTTATCAAACAAACCTTAGCTTACTGGTTGTCATGGGAACAGTTACCAAACAAACCTTAGCCTACTGGTTGTCATGGGAACAGTTACCAAACAAACCTTAGCCTACTGGTTGTCATGGGAACAGTTACCAAACAAACCTTAGCCTACTGGTTGTCATGGGAACAGTTACCAAACAAACCTTAGCTTACTGGTTGTCATGGGAACAGTTACCAAACAAACCTTAGCTTACTGGTTGTCATGGGAACAGTTACCAAACAAACCTTAGCTTACTGGTTGTCATGGGAACAGTTACCAAACAAAACCTTAGCTTACTGGTTGTCATGAGGGAACAGTTACCAAACAAACCTTATAAGTATTACTACCAAATAACTCTATGTCGAAGCTACGTATTATTTATTCTAATTATTTTTATTAAATAATCCATATAGACTTTTCTAAGTCCTTAATAAAGGATGTATTTTATGACATATAATATTGTTGGTATGCTAGAGTGCCTTAGATTCTCTCTCTCTCTCTCTCTCTCTCTCTCTCTCTCTCTCTCTCTCTCTACTCTCTCTCTCTCTCTCTAATCAATAGAGTGACACACATCTCTACAATACATAACACACAACACACATATACGCACACACTCTCTCTCTCTCTCACTCTCTCTCACTCACTCTCTCTCACTCTCACTCACTCTCACTCTCTCTCTCTCTCTCTCACTCTCTCTCTACTCTCTCTCTCTCTCTCTCACTACTCTCTCACTCTCCCCTCTCTCTCTCACTCTCTCTCTCTCTCTCTCTCTCTCTCTCTCTCTCTCTCTCTCTCTCTCTCTCTCTCTCTCTCTCTCTCTCTCTCTCTCTCTCTCTCTCTCACTTCTATATATAATATATATATATATATATATATATATTAATATATTTATATATATATATATATATATATATATATATATAATATATATATATATATATATATATATATATATTATATATATATATATATATATATATATATATATATACGTGTGTGTGTGTGTGTGTGTGTGTGTGTGTGAACATTGCATGAGTTGTCAGGGTGTGTGTGAAGTAAATGGTGGGTGAGATGATGGGGGAGAGAGGGAGGTAACAGGAAGGAGAGTGTATGATTGTCATTCTTTGTGTGTGAGAGAGAGAGAGAGAGAGAGAGAGAGAGAGAGAGAGAACAGTGAATCTACAAGGTCAAACTCATGTTGTCTTTTAGTTGGTGGTAGTGGTGGTGGTAGTGGTGGTAGTAGTGGTGTTGGTGGTGGTGATGGTAGTGGTGGTAGTGGAAGTGGTGGTGGTGGTGGTAGTGGTGGTAGTGTTGGTGGTGGTAGTGGTAGTAGTGGTAGTGGTAGTGGTGGTAGTGGTAGTGGTGGTAGTGGTAGTAGTTTTCAGGGTGTTGGTGGTGGTGGTAGTGGTAGTGGTGGTTGTTGTGGTGGTGGTAGTGGTAGTGGTGGTAGTGTTGGTAGTGGTAGTGGTGGTAGTGGTAGTGGTGGTAGTGGTAGTAGTTTTCGGGGTGTGGTGGTGGTGGTAGTGGTAGTGGTGGTTGTTGTGGTGGTGGTAGTGGTTATAATGATAGTAGTTTGTGTATTGGTAATAGTAGTAGTTGTGATAGTTCCCTTCCTTCCTTCTCTCCTTCATCCCTTTCCTTCCCTCCCACTACCCTTCCCTCCCACTACCCTTCCCCTCCCACATACCCTTCCCTCTCACTACCTTCCCCTCTCACTACCCTTCCCTCCCACTACCCTTCCCCTCTCACTACCCTTCCCCTCCACTACCCTTCCCTCCCACTACCTTCCCCTCTCACTACCCTTCCCCTCTCACTACCCTTCCCCTCCCACTACCCTTCCCCTCTCACTACCCTTCCCCTCTCACTACCCTTCCCCTCCCACTACCCTTCCCCTCCCACTACCCTTCCCCTCTCACTACCCTTCCCCTCTCACTACCCTTCCCCTCTCACTACCTTCCCCTCTCCACTACCCTTCCCCTCTCACTACCCTTCCCCTCTCACTACCCTTCCCCTCTCACTACCCTTCCCCTCCCACTACCCTTCCCCTCTCACTACCCTTTCCCCTCCACTACCCTTCCTCTCCACTACCCTTCCCCTCTCACTACCCCTTCCCCTCTCACTACCCTTCCCCTCTCACTACCCTTCCCCTCTCACTACCCTTCCCCTCCCACTACCCTTCCCCTCCCACTACCCTTCCCCTCCCACTACCCTTCCTACAGTGTAAGAGAGAGAGAGAGAGAGAGAGAGAGAGAGAGAGAGAGAGAGAGAAATTAAACCATGATGAAATATGAAGGAGAGAGAGAGAATGTGTGTGTGTGTGTGTGAGAGAGAGAGAAAAAGAGAGAGAGTGAGAGAAATAAAACCATGATGTAAAATGAAGGAGAGAGAGAAGAGAATGTGTGTGTGTGTGAATGAGAGAGAGAGATAGAGTAAGTTTGTGTGTGTGAGAGAGAGTGAGTGAGTTAGTGTGTGTGTGAGAGTGAGTGAGTTAGTGTGTGTGTGAGAGAGAGAGAGTGAATGAGTTAGTATGTGTGTGTGAGAGAGAGAGTGAGTGAGTTAGTGTGTGTGTGAGAGTGAGTGAGTGAGTTAGTGTGTGTGTGAGAGTGAGTAAGTTAGTGTGTGTGTGAGAGAGAGAGTGAGTGAGTTAGTATGTGTGTGAGAGTGAGTGAGTGAGTTAGTGTGTGTGTGAGAGTGAGTGAGTTAGTGTGTGTGAGAGAGAGTGAGTGAGTGAGTTAGTGTGTGTGTGAGAGAGAGTGAATTAGTGTGTTTGTGTGTGAGTGAGAGTGAGTGAGTTAGTGTGTTTGTGAGAGAGAGAGAGT
>JAWZYT010006210.1:115000-133056 GCA_034508575.1 Petrolisthes manimaculis
GTCCCTTGGTGAATGATGATGGAGCATTGATGCACTCTGATGCAGAAAATGCTAACCTCTTAAATGAGTACTTCTCTTCAGGTTCTCTGAGGAGAGTGGTCTCATTCCTGAACCTTTGGACTTCTCCAGTGAGAAGTTGGAGGCAATGGTCTTCACCCGAGAAGAAATTGAAGAGAAAAATATTCGAATTAAAGGCAAACAAGTCCCCCGGTCCGGATAGGTTCTTACCTAGAGTGTTGAAAGAAGTGCATGGTGAAGTATCACGGCACCTGTGTACGGTCTTCAACAGGGTATTTCAGACTGGATGCATTCCTAGAGACTGGCGTGAGGCAGAGGTGACTCCTATCTTCAAGAAGGGAGATGCTAGCCAACCGTCAAACTACAGACCCATCAGTTTTAACCTCGATAGTCTGTAAACTCATGGAAAGCATCATGGTGGACAAAATAACGCAACACTTAGAATCAAATTTGCTACTGAGGGGTTCCCAGCATGGGTTCCGGCAGCACCGGTCATGCCTCACAAATCTAGTGGAATTTCTTTCATTTTGTTTTCAGTGAGCAAGATCAGGATAAAGCGGTCGATGTTGTCTACTTAGACTTTCAGAAAGCCTTTGATAAGGTACCCCACCGCCGCCTCCTTCGGAAAGTGCGTGCACTGGGCATAGACGGAAATGTGGCAAAATTGGATAGAGAACTGGCTAAGTGACAGACGGCAGCGGGTAATAGTGAATGGACAGGCTTCAGAGTGGGTTCCCGTTACTAGCGGTGTTCCCCAAGGTTCTGTTCTGGGACCACTACTGTTTATCATCTATGTTAATGATATGGATGGTGACATGGTTGCCAAGATTTCCAAATTCGCCGATGATACTAAGCTTGGTATGAATGTCGCGAAAGAAGGAAATACTACCCGCTTACAAGAAGATCTTAGGAGATCGGGGAGTGGTCTGACACGTGGCAAATGCCATTTAACGTGAACAAATTCAAAGTTATGCATATAGGCCACAGAAACCCCCGAACAGAGTATACCCTTAAGGGCAATGCTCTCGTAAGCACTGATACTGAGAAAGACTTGGGTGTAACTATCACTAGCGACCTCAAGTTCTCAAAGCAGTGTATTGAGGCAGAGAAGAAAGCCCAAAGGATGTTAGGGTACATAAAGCGACAGTTTGGATACCGGAACAAGGAGATAGTACTTTGTCTGTACAATTCCCTTGTCCGACCGCACCTGGAGTATGCAGTCCAGTTTTGGAGTCCCTCATACCGAAAGGATATTACGAGATTGGAACGAGTGCAAGCCAGGGCAACCAAAACTTATACCCTCTCTTAGACACAAGAGCTATGAAGATCGGTTGGTAGAACTCAACCTGTTCTCTTTGGAAACTCGGAGACTGCGTGGTCAGCTTATCGAAGTGTTTAAAATACTACGAGGCTTTGACAATGTAGACTACAGGGACATTTTCCAACTCAGTGAGGGCACAACCAGGAATCATGGCTACAAACTTGAAACTGAAGCGATACAACCGTGATCGGTGTGGTAAATTCTTTACATACAGCATCTGCGGTACTTGGAACGCGCTTCCTGCTGATGTAGTCAACAGCAACTCTGTGGACCAGTTCAAGTCCAGATTAGACAAAGTCTTAAACCACCGTTTAGGTGTTTTAAGCCGGTTGTGTGAGTGTCCCTTGATGGTATCACATGACACATTCAAGGACGGTCACATACTTGCACAACTAAACCCACAGGTACCCTCTTTGTATGGATCGTAAGGTCTTCTAGGGTACTTCTTTTCCTTGTAACTCCTTGTAACTCTCTCTCCACTTGTTTTTCCATTTTTCATACCCACTCATTCACTCACTCACATGCCCTTCTCCTTCTCATCCTATTCTCTCTCTCTCTCTCTCTCTCTCTCTCTCTCTCTCTCTCTCTCTCTCTCTCTCTCCACACGGCCTCGTAACTTACCTCCTCTTAGCCTCTCTCCTCCCTCCCTCCCTTCCTTCCTTCCTCTTGCATATCCTGACAATATTTCCTTAAACTCTCTCTCTTTCTTTCTCTTCTCTCTCTCTCTCTCTCTCTCTCTCTCTCTCTCTCTCCTCTCTCTCTCTCTCTCTCTCTCTCTCTCTCTCTTCTCTCTCTCTCTCTCTCTCTCTCTCTCTTTTCTTTTCTTTGTGTATCATTCGTCTATCATTTATTCATCCCTTAATCAATGTATTTATCCATTTTTATTATTCATTTATTCCTTCTTTCCTTCCTTCATTTATGCATTCCCTCGTTTTCCATCCCTCTGTTTCATTCTTTCATTTATTCCTTCCTTCATTCATTCATTCATTTACCTTCTCATTCTCCTCACCTTCCTTTCTTCTTCCATTATCTCTCTCTCTCTTCCTCAATCCTCTACTTTCCTCCTCTCTATCCTTCTTTTCCTCCCTCTCCTCCTCAATTTCCCTCCTTCAACTTTCTTTTCTTCCTCACCTTAATTCCCTCTTTCCTTCTCTCTCAAACCTTCTCTTTCTCCCTCTCCTCATCTCTCCCCCCTCTTCCTTCCTCCCATCCCTCCCCCTCCCTCCCTCCCCCCCCTCTCCCCCCTCTCCCCTCCCCCCCTCCCCCCCCAGACTCACAACTTTCATCCTTTCTTCTCACATTTTCGCATATTTTGTTTTCCTTATATATTTGGGAATTCTGTGCCAGCCTCTCCTTTGAATTTTTCCCACTACCTCCACAACCACCATTACCACCATTGCTACCCACAACAACAACCACTATTACCACTACTACTACCACTATTACCACTACTACTACCACTATTACCACTACTACTACCACTATTACCACTACTACTACCACTATTACCACTACTACTACCACTACTACTACTACTACTACCACTACTACTACCACTATTACCACTATTACCACTACTACTAACCACTATTACCACTACTTACTATCACTATTACCACTACTACTACCACTATTACCATTACTACTACCACTATTACCACTACTACTACCACTATTACCACTACTTACTACTACTACTACCATTATTACCACTGCTGCTACGACTACTACCATTTCTACCACCTACTACCATTTCTACCACTATTGCTACCACCACAACAACCACTATTACGACAACTGCTACCTCTATCATCATTACTACCACAACCACTATGTATGTTTGTATGTATGTATGTAATGGTATACGTAGATGTCTCTGTGTGTATATACAGTATTTATATGTGAGAGAGAGAGAGAAAAAAAAAAGAGTTTGTATGTGTGTGTGTGCGTACAGTTTGCATGTGTGTGTGTGTGTGTGTGTGAAAGAGAGAGAGAGAGAGAGAGAGAGAGAGAGTTTGAGTTTGCATGAGTGTGTGTGTGTGTGTGTGTGTGTGTGTGTGTGTGTGTGTGTGTGTGTGTGTGTGACAATCGGAGGTGATAACAGTGCTTCTTCTACCGTGGCCACAATGCCTGCCTGTCACACACACGCTGCACGCAACTCACACACACACACACACACACACACACACACACTGAACGCAACGCACACGCACGTACGTAAACAAACATACACACACACGTACGTACAGTTCATACATATAACATTATTATTATTATTATTTTATTATTATTATTATTATTATTATTACTATTATTATTATTATTACTATTATTATTATTATTATTATTATTATTATTGTTATTATTATTATTATTATTATTATTATTATTATTATTATTATTATTATTATTATTATTATTATAACTCCTCTTCTCCTTTACACTTTCACATCCTCTTTCATTCCCTCTATTCACATTTTCCCTCCTTTCTTTTGTCTCCTTTTGTCCTTTTCTTTCTCATTCTTTCGTGTTCTTGTCTTTTTCCTTCCTTCCTTCCACAATATTATTCTCTCTCTCTCACTCTCTCTTTCTCTCTCTCTCTCTCTCTCTCTCTCTCAACGTATGTCAAGTGTCGCATTCATCTTCCGTCATGTTTTCCTCCTTTCCTCCCCCCCCCTCCCTCCCTCCCTCTCCCCCCCTCCCCCTCCCTCTCTCTCCCTAGCTCCTTGTTTTTTTCCTCTTCTCTCCACACCTTTCCTCCTTCAACTTCAACGTATTCATATTTTCGTAACTCATTTCCTGTTTTTTCCTTCTTCTCTTTTCCTCCTCCTTTTCCTCCTTCTCATTTTTCTTCTTTTCTTTTTCCTCCTTCTCTTCTCTTTCTCCTCCTGTTTTTCCTTTCTTTTCTTATTCGTCAATTCCTTCTCCATTTTTCTTTTTATTTCTTTAATTTCATGATAAAATTATTTTTTTTCCTTCCTCCTCCTTCATTCTTATTTCTCTCCTCCTTTCTTCCTCCTCCTCCTCCTCCTCCTCCTTCGTTCTTATTTCTCTCCTATTTTCTCTCCTTTCCTAATCCGTCTTTTCCTTCCTTCCCATGTTTATTTGTATAATTTTTCACATCTTTCTGTTCCTCCTCCTCCTCCTTTTCTTCTCCTCCCCTTACTCATTTCCTTCTTCTCCACTTCCTCCTCATCATCCTTTCCCTCCTCTCCTTCCTCTTCATCCTCCTCTTCCTCCTCCTCATACTCTTCCTCTCCTTCCTCACTTCCTCATTTTCTCTCCGCTCTTCCTCATCCCAGTTTTCCCTCGTGTATCTTCTCACTGTTATTCTTGCCTTCTTTGTCTCTCTCATCTTTTCTCTTCAAGTTGTTTCTTCCACTTTAATAATAATTCTTTCATGTGACCTTTTCATTTTTCATACTCCATTTCTCATTCAACTAACCTTTCTCATTTTTTTCTTTCTTGTTTTCTCTCTTCTTCTTCTTCTTCTTCTTCTTCTTCTTCTTCTTCTTCTTATTATTATTATTATTATTATTATTATTATTATTATTATTACTATTATTATTATTACTGTATTATTATTATTATTATTGTCGTTGTTGTTATTGTTGTTGCTGTTGTTGTTGTCATTGTTATTGTTATTATTATTATTATTATTGTTATTATTATTATTATTATTATTATTATTATTATTATTCTCACCTACCTCCCTCCTTTCCCATCCTCCCTTTTTTGTTGTGCCTCCTTCCCTCTTCTCCCTAACTTCCTTTCTCCCTCTCTTCCTCTCGTCTTTTCTCTCTCTGCTCTCTTCCTTTTTTCCTACCCCCTCCTCTCTATACCTTCCCTCATTCATTCATCCCCTCCCTCTCTACCCCCTCCCCCCTCCCCCCTACCCCCCTCTGCTAGTAATCCTCAACCTCAGAAGATTCCATTATTGAATTGTCTGTGTGTGTGTGTGTGTGTGTGTGTGTGTGTGTGTGTGTGTGTGTGTGTGTGTGTGTGTGTGTGTGTGTGTCGTCTCACCACACACACACACACACACATTCTTCTCTAAATCCACGACCTCACCACAATTCACCCCCTTCCGCGCGCGCACACACACACACATACACACATATACACACATATACACATACATACACACATACACAACCCTGAGCTCCCTCTAAAACAACAACAACAACAACAGCAGCAGCAACAACAACAATAACACACACACACACTCGGGATGCACACAATCTTGCAGCTCCAACTACTACAACACACACACACACACACACACACACACACACACACACACACACACACACACACACACACACACACACACACACACACTTACAATTCCCCAGGAGAGGGAAGGATAGTGAGAGGAAGCAGCGAGAGATGGGAAATAGAAAGAGGGGAGGAAGGGGAAAGGGGAGAGAGGGGAAGAGGTGAGAGGAAACAGTGAGGGAGGGGAAATAAAAGAAGGTGGAGGAAGAGGGGAGAGAGTGGAGAGGTGAGAGGAAATAACAGGAGAGAGGAGAAGGGAGGAAGAGGGAAGGATAATAAGAAGAAGCAGTGAGAGATGGAGGGGAAATAAAAGGAGAAAAAAGAGAGGAAGAAGAAGGGAGAGAGTGGATGGGTGAGAGAAAATAAAAGGAGAGAGGAAGAGGGAGAGAGGAAAGAGGGAGGGATGGGAAATAAAAGGAGGAAGAAGAAGGGAGAGAGTGGAGAGGTGAGAGGAAATATAAGGAGAGAGGAAAGAGGGAGGGAGGGGAAATAAAAGGAGAGAGGAGAGAGGAGAGGAACAAGAGGAAGAGGTGAAGAGGGCCATGGACGATTCACTATCAATACACAACGAGCACCAAGTCCAATAAGTAATGAAGATGAATAGTGAACCATCAGACTGACACATACACACAGCATATTTTCACAAGGGAGGACACCAGGTTACACTTCACCACACACACATACACACACATACACACACTCTCTCTCTCTCTCTCTCTCTCTCTCTCTCTCTCTCTCTCTCGTCTCTCTCTCTCTCTCTCTCTCTCTCTCCTCTCTCTCTCTCTCTCTCTCTCTCTCTCTCTCACGAAAGAATACATACATGAACACACACACACACGAACGAATAAATACATACACACACACACGAAGAACGAATACATACATACATACACGAATACACACACACACTCTCTTTCTCTCTCTCTCTCTTTCTCTCTTTCTCTCTCTCTCTCACTTCTCTCTCTTCTCTCTCTCTCTCTCTCTCTCTCTCTCTCTCTCTCACTCTCTCTCTCTCTCAGGATTCGAGCATCTGAGCTATTTGTTGTTGTTGTTGTTGTTGTTGATTTATTTCCACTGACCTAAGCGATTTCACTCTATACGTCTTTATATTTTTTTATGTTAAGTTAGTTGCTTGTCTACTCGTTTGTCCCACAGTCAAGTCGTTTTTGTTGTATTTTATTATTCTAAATACATTAAATCTAAATTGGATTAAGTAGTTTTGAGAAGTGAGGTTGTATATTAGTCAAATTATTGTTTTCCTTAGAGAGAGAGAGAGCGAGTGTGTGTGTGTGTATGTGTGTGTGAGTGTGAGTGAGACACAAATACATACATATTTCAATACAAAAATGTGAAACAGTAAATAGAAAGTAGTACTAGAATCTCATAAAAGTATAAAATAGTAAGTAAAAATGGTAATACAAGAGCGTAATATCGTGTAAAAATATAAAGGAGTAAAAAATTAGAAATAAAAGGAATAAAATTGTATAAAATCATATAAAAGTATAAAATAGTAAGTAAAAAGTAAGTGGCAATGTAAGAGTACAAAATCATATAAAAGTGTAAAATAGTAAATTAAAAGTAGTAATAAAAAGTATAAAATCGTATAAAAGTATAAAATAGTAAGTAAAAAGTGGTAATAAAAAAAGTATAAAATCGTATAAAAGTATAAAATAGTAAATGAACAAATGGCAATAAAAGAATATAAACTGGCATAAAAGTATCACATACCAAAATAGTTGTGCCATTATGCTAAAAACAATGGTTTGTCATGTCGTTGATATGTTATTTAAAAGAAGTTTTGTAAGTCTACCTTTGAAAGAATATAAGGTGACAGCATCAGTAATATTGTCTGGTAAATTGTTCCAAGTTTTAGGTCCTATGGCATCCAAGCTTCTGGCACCAGCATCTGTTTTAGTCTTTGGTACATAATTATAAGTGATGTTGTTGTTTTATTACACGGTGGGTTGATTCATGTGTCGTGGAAAATTTCTTAAACCAAACAGGATAAAATCCATTTAGATTTAAAAAAACATTGTTGCACATGTCCAACTTGTGTTTGCCATTTACTTTTATCCAACCTAGTTCTTTTATTATGGGCGTAGCATGATCATATTGTTTTGCACCACCTCTGGCTACCTTACCTTAGCTGAGAAATTCTGTAGTTTTTGGACTTTGTTGATGATGGTTTTATTTGTGGTGCCCTGGGATATCCGGATGCACTAATGGATTATACTGAGCACTAAAGATTGTACAGCAATTATTAGTGAGGATTTGTTGAGGTTGGAACTTATACGATTAATGAACATTAGTGTGACAACAACCTTTTTACTTAGTTCGTTGTATGTTTGTCGAACAGCATAATTTATTTTATATTGATCCATGTACACACCTAAGTTTTTTAAATTATTGCTTGGAATAATAGTTTCCCCGTGTCCCACACACACACAGAGAGAGAGAGAGAGAGAGAGAGAGAGAGAGAGAGAGAGAGAGAGAGAGAGAGAGAGAGAGAGAGAGAGAGAGAGAGAGAGAGTGAGAGAAATAAAGTAAGAATATATATGTGTATGTGTGTGAGAGTGAGTGTGTGTGTGTGTGTGTGTGTGTGTGTGTGTGTGTGTGTGTGTGTGTGTGTGTGTGTGTCAGTCGATCACCACAGGGAAATCACACGTTACGTTTTTTCTCTCGAGTTTTTCTATTTTCTATCTCCTTCGCCCTTTGATTCTTTGGGGGGGGGAGGGGGGAGGGGGGGAGGGGGAGAAGGTAAGTAAGAAGGGGAGGTGTAGAAGGGATGAAGAAGAAAGGGAGGAAAGAAGAAATAAGAAGAGAGTAAATGGATAGAGAGGAGAGGGAGGAGGATGAGAAAAGGAGAGAAATTTTAAAGGAAATAGAAAGGAAAGGAAATGGAATGGAATGGAAGAAGAGGTAGAGAAAGAGAGAATAAGAGGGAGATGGAAGAGAAAGAGAGGTGTAGAAGGATTTAATTAAGAGAAGGAGGAGAGATGGGAAAGAAAGAGAATGGAAAGAAAGGAAGGAAGGAAGGGTATAGGGAATGAAAGAAGATTGGAGAGAGAGAGAGAGAGAGAGAGAGAGAGAGAGAGAGAGAGAGAGAGAGAGAGAGAGAGAGAGAGATAAATAAGGAAGAGAGGATGAAATATGAAAAAGGGACAGAGGAAGGGAAGAACAAGAAAGTAGGAAGTAAAAAGAAGTAAAATAAAGAAAAATAAAGTAAAAACTGAAAGTGAAGAAAGAATGGGAGAAGAGGGGATGAAAAATAAAGACAGGGGAATAAGAAATAAAGAAAAGAAAGAATGGGAAGAATGAGGAAGAGGGGATACAAAATTTAGATGGTGAAAGAAGAAAGGGAAGAAAGGATGGGGGAAGAGGAGATGAAAGATAAAGAATGGGAAGAATGGGGATGAAAATTAAAGACGGGAAAAGAAACAAATAAAAAACAAATGAAAGTGAAGGAAGAATGGGGAAAGAAGGATGAAAAATAAAGATGGGGAAAGAAGAAAGTGAATGAAGATTGGAGGAAGTAGGAATAAAAAGTAAAGATGGAGGAGGAAGAATAAAGAACAAAAATGAAAGTGAAGGAAGAATAAAGAAAATGAAATGAAGTGAAGGATGAATGGGGAAAGAGGAGGTAAAAAATAAAGACAGGGAAAGAAGAAAGAGATGAAAAAAATGAAAGTGAAGGAAGAATGGGGAAATAGGGGATGAAAAATAAATCAGGGTAAAAGTGGGAGGGTATAGGACACGAAATAACCAACGAATCATACATAACAGAGACATGCAGACAACTGAAGGAAAGGTAAGGGAAGGGAGGGGAAGATTAAGGGGAGGGAAGGGAAGGGATGGGAGAGGATTGGAGGTAAGGGAGGGGAGGGTGATGGGAGAGGGTTGGAGAGGAGAGGAAGAGGAGAGGAAGGAAAGGTAGAGGAGATTAGGGGAGGATGGAAGGGAAGGAAAGAGGAGGTAAGAGAAGAGGGTAAGGAAGGGAGGAATGGGAGAGGAGAGGAAGGGAGGGAAGATTAGGGAGGAGAGGACGGGATGGGAGAGGAGAGGGGGAGGGAAGAGAAGAGAAAAGGAGGAGGGGAGGGAATGAGAATGTGATGTTAGCAGTCAGGGTATGGAAGGAGAGAGAGACTATAGTTTCTTGATTAGAAAAAGATAGTGAAAAAAATATTGTGAGTGACAGAGTGAGAGACGTATGGGGGAGGGTGTGTGTGTGTGTGTGTGTGTGTGTGTGGTGTGTGGTGTGTGTGTCAGACAGATGGACGGATATGTAGACGAACTGAGAATTGTCAAGGGATAGAAACTTAATGATAAAAAAAGTAAAGAAAAAAGAGAGAGAAAAATAAACACACTTAAACACATACATACACTCAGTCACTTTTACACACACACACACACACACACACACACACACAGTCACTCTTTCTCACACACGCACACACACATTCAGTTACTCTTTCTCTCACTCTCTCTCTCTCTCACACACACACACACACACACACACACACACACACACACACACACACACACACACACACACACACACACACACACACAGACACACACACATCAAAAGAGTGAATGAGGTGAAATAATTAGTACGACACCAAAGATGAAACGAAAGATAATAACCATATAAAAATAAGAGTGACGTAAATAATTGTTTTTTTTTGTGATGAAATGAAGAGGGTGGAAAGAAAAAAAAGTGGAGGTAAAGAGAAGATGAGGTGGAGGGTTGGTGGAAAGGAGGGGATAGGAAAAGTGGTGTGGGGTGGGGTAGGTAGGTAGGGAGGGAATGGGAGAGGGGGGGATGGGGCAGGGGGAAGTAACTGTTGTGGTGGGGGTAGAAGGTAGGGAGGATGGATGGGAGAGAGAGAGAGAGTGTGTGTGTGTGTCATTACTCCACTCATCTCCCCCCCCACCCCCTCCCACACACACACACACACACACACATTCTAAGTAATTATTATAGACACAGGTGGTGGTAATGAGGGACCTGATGTAATTAATGTCGGAATGAAAGTAATTAGAGTATTGGGTTTTTAATTAATCCCATATTTTCTCATTCTTCCGTGTTCCTTTGAGGTGGTAATTATGTAGTTGCTGTGATATCATTATTTATCAGGTTGTGTGTGTGTGTGTGTGTGTGTGTGTGTGTGTGTGTGTGTGTATGTGTGTGTGTATGTATATGAGGATAAGTAGGAACGTGTCTGTGTCTATGTGTATGTGTATGTGTATGTATGTGTGTGTGTGTGTGTGTATATATGTGTGTGTGTGTGTGTGTGTATGTGTGTGTATGTATGTATGTGTGTGTGTGTGTGTGTATGTGTGTATTGGGTTAATTAACGGGTCAAGTGTTGTTGGTTTATTATCATATAAGTCGTTTGTCCTCGTCGTGTTATCTTGTTTATTTATTTATTTATTTATTTACTTAGCTATTGTTAAATTTTCTGAAGTTATCGTGTTTAATTATTTATTTAGCTATCGTTCATTTGTCTCGTGTTATTCTGTTATTTATTTAGCTATCGTTCATTTTGTCTTTATTTTATCGTCTTTTATTATTTAGCTATCTTTCATTTGTCATTATTTTTGTGTTTATTTTTCGTCTCATACATTATTATCCAAAACTTGTTATTGTGTGGATTTATATCGTGTTATTAAAAGATTATTGTTTTGGATTTACAACCTGTTTTTCATTTACCCCTACTTTTTTTTTTTTTTTTTTTTTTTTTTTTTGGTGGTCAGTCATTTGTCAAGTTAAAGAGAAAGTAGAAAAAGTAGGAAAACGGATCATGCAGATAAACAAAGATAATGGTGTCCTGTTGCTTTGGAGGAATAGTTTGGAGGAATCAGTTTGCTCCAGATTTACCAACACTGTACCCCCAAATACACTCTTAAATTTTTGGAGATAATGATTCCTCCAAAATATTCCCACCCTACAACACACACACACACACACACACACACACACACACACACACACACACACACACACACACACACACACACACACACACACACACACACACACACACACACACACACATTTTACATGCATACATTATCACACACTCATTCATACAGATCTTCACATGCATGCAAACACACACACACACAGACACACGTCCTACTTATCTTCATACACACACACACACACACACACACACACACACACACACACACACACACACACACACACACACACACACACACACACACACACACACACACATAAACAAACACACAACAAACATATACACACACAGACACACGCTCCTACTTATCTTCATATACATACATAAACACACACACACACACACACACACACACACACACACACACACATCAATCACTCGACCTCATCTTGCGTGTCTGTCACCCACCGCCTCAGGGAAGGAAGGCGAGGAAATAGTATGTTGGTAAGGTAAGGTAGGTAGGTAGGTTGGTAGGTTGGGTTGGGTTAGGGTATGGGATGGAGTGCATGGGTAAGATGGGAAGTATAGGGTAGGGAGGGTAGACAGTGGTAAAGAGAACACTGTAGGTAAGGTAGGGTAGGGTAGGGTAGGGTAGAAAGGGTAGGGAATGGGATAGAAAACGGTAGGAAGGGTAGAACAGAACAGAATTAGGAAAGGAACAGGGTAGGAAGGGTATATATAGGGGTGAGACAGGATGGAATGGAGTATATAGGGCTGTGAGAGAATAGGTCCTCAAATGATGGAAGGCAATACGTGGGTTGGTTGTGTGTGTGTGTGTGTGTGTGTGTGTGTGTGTGTGTGTGTGTGTGTGTGTGTGTGTGTGTGTGTGTGAGAAACTATGATAATATGTCGTTATGTTTCAATTTTTCCATACGATAAAAAGAAAACAAACTCACATGACAACAAGTTTTCATTCTCAAAGTTGGTCTATTGTTGTTATTTTTGTTCATGATGTTTTTATTTGATTAATTTGTACAGTTTCACCCCTCTCTCCTCCCACTCACTCACTCACTCACTCATCCACTCTCCCTCCCACTCATCCACTCTCCCACCCACTCACACACACACTAACTCCCCTTCCTTATTGATTCACTCACTCACCCACTCAACCTCCCACTCATTCACTCACCCACTCTCCTTCCTTCCTTTCTTCTTCTTTCTGACACCCTCCTTCCTTCCTTTCTTCTTCTTTCTGACCCCCTCCTTCCTTCCTTTCTTCTTCTTTCTGACCCCCTCCTTCCTTTCTTTCTTCTTCTATGACCCCCTCCTTCCTTCCTTTCTTCTCTCTAACCCCCTCCTTCCTTCCTTTCTTCTTTCTGACTCCTTCCTTCCTTTTTCTTTCTAACCCCCTCCTTCCTTCCTTCCTTCCTTCCTTCCTTCTTCCTTCTTTCTGACTCCCTCCTTTCTTCCTTCTTCTTCTCTTTCTATTTTTAAGAGTATTTTGTTTCTGTGCCTCATTTTCTCTTCTCGGTTTCATTTGATTTCCTCTCCTTTGTCCTCATTTCCTCTCACCTCTCCTCCTCTCCCTCCTCTTCTTTCATCTCTCTTTTCTCTTCCTTATAGTTTTGGTCTCGTCGTATCATATTCTTCTCTCTCTCCATCCACCTCACTTTCTTCCTTCCCTTCCTCTCCTCCCTCACTTCCTTCCTTCCTTCCCATTCCCCCCATCCTATATAGCACCTCATCCTTACCTTCCATCCTTATTCCCTTACCATACATCCTATATATCACCCCCCTTCCTTCCTTCCTTCTTGCTGTCACTTTCTCTCTCTCTGTCTCATTCTCTCTCACTCTCATTCTCTCTTTTCTCTCACACACACACTCTACATTCCACCCAAACAAAAACATCACCCATCCCTTCCCATCCTATCCTCCTTTCTTCTCCCCCCCCCCCCAAGTGAGGATAGGAGCAGGGAAGGAGGGAAGGGGGGAGGGAGGGAGGGGAGGGAGGAAAGGGGGGGGGGAAGAGGGGAGGGGGGGCTGGCACAGGGGGGGTGATTGTGTGTGACATGTCCTCCCTAGGGTCATCTTGGGTCACACGGGGTAATGTGCCACCACTCGGGGTCAAGTGTCGGACGTGGTGGGGGTGGATGGTTGGGGGGTAGGGGGTGGGGGTGGGGGGGGGGTTAAGTGTGTGTGGGTGTAGGGGACAGGCTTGGGGGGACTGTGGGGGGGGTGCGGGAATAGGGGGACAGGCTTGGGATACCCGTTTATATCCAAATTTAGCCTAAAAAACACCGAAATTCGAGTTTTTTGGGTCTCAGAAGCGATTTGTACATGTCTACACTGTGCTAGAAATTTTCAATTAACAGGCCAAAAAAATGCTAAAACACGTTCTTTTGGCCAAAAAGTCGATTTGTGCATGCATCTTCGGTACCCGTTTATATTCCAAATTTAGCCTAAAAACACCGAAAATTCGAGTTTTTTGGGTCCCAGAAGCGATCTGTACATGTCTACACTGTGCTATAAAATTTTCAATTTACAGGGGCTGGAAGGAAGGGGGTGTGGGGGGGAATGGGGGGGGGGGGATGGGAGGTTAAGTGTTGGAGGGGAAGGAGTAAGGTGGTGGGAGTGAGTGGATGGATGGATAGATGAAAGGAGGGGAGACGTTGGGAAGGAAAGTGTGAAAGAGGAGAGGAAGTGTGAGAGAGTAGAGGGTTTCATGTGAGGGAAATATGAGAGAGAGAGAGGGTTTCGTGGGAGGGAAGTGTGAGAAGGAAGGGGTAAAGTGGGAGTGTATGAAAGGACGGGTGACATGGGAGGAAAGTGTGAGAGAGTAGAGGGTTGCATGTGAGAGAACCGAGGTAAAGTAAAGATAGAAGTGTGTGAATGAAAAGGGTGATGTGTGGGAGAAAGTGTGTGATTACAGAAAGACATCAACATCAACAACAACAACACCAAAACAACAACAACAACCTCTACCTCCACCTGTTGATTCTTGTGACGAGGCAGCCTGATTATAGATTATCCCAATTTATTTACGAGGTTGATTATAGATTAGGTAAAGGATATCATAGTGGAAGGATACATACATAGCCACCAAGAGGAAAATAAGAAAAAGGGAAGAAATATATAAAGATTGTAGTAATAGAAAGAATAATAAAATAGAGAGAGAATGATTGAAAACAAAAGTGGGAATAGGGAAAAGAAGGAAGAGGGCGAATGAATGTATATAGGAGAGACAGAAAGAAAGGGAAAATGTAAAAAGGGATGGAAACTGGGAGAAAGAAATGGTAGGAGGAAATAAAGGATGAGAAAGAAGGAAGAAAGGATGAGAGAAGAAAATGGATGATATGTAAAGAAGGAAGGAAAGAAGAGGGATATAAGGAAAGAAGGAAGAGAGATAGAAAGAGAATTTAGGCCCGTATGCACAGACAGACAGACAGACAGACAGACAGACGAACACACACACACAAACTGACTGACATCCAGCCAGCCAGACAGACAGACGAACACACACACAGACAGACAGACAGAGAGCCAGACAGCCAGTCAGACAGACAGACAGACTGACAGCTTGTGGGAGGGGAAATGCTTGTGTAAACGACAGACCTCAGGCACACACACACACACACATACACAGACAGACAGAGAGAGAAAGAGAGAGAGAGTGAAAAGTGAAACAACCGTCTGGGAAGGAGAATAAAAATGGATGAGAGGAAGAAGAGAAGAATAAGACGAAGAGGAAGAAGAAGAAGAAAAGGAGGAGGAGGGAGAAGAAGAAGAAGAAGAAAATAAGGAAGAGGAGGAGGAAAAAGAAGAAAAGGAGGAGGAAAAAGAAGAAGAAAAGGAGGAAGAGCAAAACAAGAGAAGAATGATATATTAAGTTCAAGGGACAGAAGGATGGAGAAGAGAAGTGAAAGAGAGAAATATCACATACACACACACACACACACACACACACACACACACACACACACACACACACACACTGAGTAAAGGCAGCAACAGGCATTAAAATCCAATTAACACTTTCACTGTCTGTAGTCTCTCTCTCTCTCTCCTCTCTCTCTCTCTCTCCTCACTCTCACTCTCTCTCTCTCTCTCTCTCTCTCTCTCTCTCTCTCTCTCTCTCTCTCTCTCTCTCTCTCTCTCTCTCTCTCTCTCTCTCTCTCTCTCTGGGATGTGTGTGTGTGTGATTTTGTACATTTTCCTGTTCTTTTATTATTTTTCTTTTTGTGTGTGTATAATGTTTTACAAAGTGTGTGTGTGTGTATGTATGTATGTATGTATGTGTGTGTGTATGTATAATGTTTTACAAATTGTGTGTGTATGTGTGTGTGCGTATAATGTCTTTCTATGTGTGTGTGTGGTGTGATAATAATAATAATAATAATAATCGGTTTATTAAATAATAGCAGCTGGGAGCTGAAAATGTGCATGTTACACTAAAACACTAATGATAAAAATGGGAATGAACACAAGTGAAAGCAGAAAAAAAAACAAAAAGACACAATTAAAAGAAACATATCGGAAAAAAAATCATACATATACGTAGAGGGAATACACAGAGGGAATATATATAACCACATATACATACATGTATACATACACACACATGAGTGTGTGTGTGTGTTCCTCTTGCATGAGTTGCGATTCAGGTGTTGTCTGGTAAAACCCTGTGTGTCAGAAAGTGAAGAGTTGGTGTATACATGTGTGTGTGTATGTGTGTATATATATTCGTATGTATCTGTATATATATCTATTTGTCTGTATGCCTGTATGTATATATATTTATCTATCTGTCTATTTGCCTGCCTGTCTACGTCTGTATGTCTGTCTGTGTGTGTATGTATGTATGTGTGTATGTCTGTCTGTCTGTGTGTATGTGTTTATGTGTGTGTGTGGGTGTATGTATGTCTATTTGTCTGTCTATGTCTATGTATATGTGTGTGTGTGTGTGTGTGTATGTGTGTGACCATATTTTATGCATTATACTTCATGTGTGTACGTATGTGTGTGGTCACGTGAGGCGGCACTCCATAAATTGGTGTGTTTGTGTTTACATGGTGTGTGTGTGTGTGTGTGTATGTATGTGTAGGTGAATGCCCGTTTGTGTGTGTGTGTGTGTTGAAGACTTGTTTGTATGTGTGTGTGTGTCTCTGTATGTGTGAATAGATTAGTGTGGTTAATTGTTTTTTTCTTTACTCTTGTGTGTGTGTGTGTGTGTGTGTGTGTGTGTGTGTGTGTGTGTGTGTGTGTGTGTGTGTGTGTGTGTGTGTGTGTGTGTGTGTGTCTTTGTGTGTGTGTGTGTGTGTGTGTGTCTTTGTGTGTGTGTGTGTGTGTCTTTGTGTGTGTGTGTGTCTTTGTGTGTGTGTGTGTGTCTTTGTGTGTGTTTGTGTGTCTGTGTGTGTGTGTGTGTGTGTGTGTGTGTGTGTGTGTGTTAGTGAGTAAACACGTGCCGGTTCGTCTGGCCGCATAAATCTGTTGTTCTGTGTGTGTGTGTGTGTGTATGTGTGTGTGTGTGTATGTGTGTAGGCTTGTTACGAGTGTGTATGTATGTGTGTAGGTTACTTACGTGTGTGTGTGTGTAGGCTACTTACGAGTGTGTTTGTTTGTGTGTAGGTTACTTACGTGTGTGTGTGTGTGTGTGTGTGTGTGTGTGTGTGTGTGTGTGTGTGTGTGTGTGTGTATGTGTGTGTGTGTGGTCTCTCCAAGCACCACCTCCACCTCGCCCTTGGTTCGAACCCGGGCGGAAAAAGATACTCCCATATTCAAATTTATTCATAGCATTACGAGGGAGAGAGAGGGAGGGAGAAAGGTAGGGAAGGAGGGAAGGAAGGAGAGAGGTAGGTAGGTAGGTAAAAATATAAGTGTGGTATGGAAGGAAGGGAAGGAGGAGGGAAGGAAGGAAGAAAGGAAGGAGAGAGAAAGGTATGTAGATAGGTAAAAATATAAGTGTGGGAGGGAAGGAAGGAGAGAGGGAGAAAGGTAGGTAGTATAGGTAGGTAGGTGAAGCATAGAAGGAAGGTAAAGAGGAGTAAGAAATGAAGGAAGGATGGAGAGAGAAAGGTAGGTAGGTAGGTAAAAATATAAGTGTGGTATGGAAGGAAGGGAAGGAAGGAGAAAGGTAGGTAGGTAGGTAGGTAAAAATATAAGTTTGGTATGGAAGGAAGGAAGGAGAGAGGTAGGTAGGTAGGTAGGTATAAAATAGGGGGAGAGGGAGGGAAGGAAAGAAAGAGGGAGAAAGGTAGGTAGGTGAGGCATAGAAGGAAGGTAAAGGGGAGTAAGGAAGGAAGGAAGGATGGAGAGAGAAAGGTAGGTAGGTAGGTAGGTAGGTAAAAAAAAATAGGTGAAGCATGGAAGGAAGGCAAGGAGGAAGGAAGGAAGATAAGGAGGGAGGATAAAGGTAGGTAGGATATAATGGGATAATAGGAAGGTAATTAAGGAAAGGAGAGATGACAGAAAGGTAAGAAAGGAAGGAAGGAAGGAGAGAGGGAGAGTGGGTAGAT
>JAWZYT010006211.1:0-7500 GCA_034508575.1 Petrolisthes manimaculis
CCCCTTTACTCTTCCTCCCCCCTCCTCTTCCTCCCCCCCTCCTCTTCCTCCCCCCTCCTTTTCCTCCCCCTTTTTATTTCTCTCCCCTCCTCTTCCTCTCACCCTCCCCCCTTCCTCCTCCTCCTCCTCCTCCTCCCTTATAGAACCCTACCTCTGTACCTCTGCAGTTATGATGTCCTTGTTTCACACACAAATACATATGTTACACCTCAGACCTTGTGAGCAGAATTTACATAAGTGGGTCCCATCACACCTGTCGCATCACCTTTCCCTCCCCGACCACCAATCTCAAACCCTTTTACCAGTTTACCACAGGCATGCTCCATCTTTCCTGGCTGATAAATTTGTACACTGATTAATAGATGGATGGATGGATAAAGAGATGGATAGATAGCTTGACAATTATATGGATGGATAATGATAGATAGAAGAATTAAGTGGATAGATTATCTGACATATAGATAGGGATTGTAGTCAGTTATGGACTTATATAATACTAGAAGTTGATGGCATGTCGTTTGCATAATGTTATTTACCAAGCAAATTGTTATGCAAAAGTCCTTAGCGCAAAGTTTACCCCCTGTTTCTGCACTCGAATAGACTTATTATATTCTAGCTGTATTATTATTATTATATATTGACCTTCTCATGATCTTTCTTCCCTTCTCTAGTTATCTTTTCATTGGCTATACTTTCCTTTCCTCTCCTATATCTCTCCTTCCACGCGGACTCTCCTCCTTCACTTCCCACAGTCATCCTTCACTTCCTATGATTCCCTTCCCTTCCATTTCAATTGTCCCCCTTCGCTTCCCATGGTCCCACTTATTTTCCCACAGTTGTATCCTCTATTCCTCACTGGGTCACACGTCCCAACCTTATCTAAATCCTTGGGTGTTTCTCTTCCCCTGTATCTCGTCCATCTCTGCCTGTCCCACTGGTGTCTTACCCTCACACACTCTTGACCTCTCCATCTTCCCATTCTCTTTCTCTCTCTCTCTCTCTCTCTCTCTCTCTCTCTCTCTCTCTCTCCCTCTGTATCTATCTATCTACCTATCTCTCACTCACTCACTCACTCACTCACTCACTCACTCACTCACTCACTCACTCACTCACTCACTCACTCACTCACTCACTCACTCACTCTCTCACTCACTCACTCACTCACTCACTCACTCACTCACTCACTCACTCACTCTCTCTCTCTCTCTATCTATCTATCTATCTATCTATCTATCTATCTATCTATCTATCTATCTATCTATCTATCTATCTATCTATTTATCTCTATCTATCTATCTATCTCTCTCTCTCTGCGTCCACTCTAATATTCCGGGGTTTGCATACTGATGGAACTGTAGCCTCGCCCAAGAGTATCAGGTTCACGTCAAAACTTTCAGGACACATCCCCAATTACCCAAAATTAAATCACGCTTCTTGTATCCTCTGCTTCCCTTGCTTGTGTACCTCCTCCCTCCCCCCCCCCCCCCTCCTCCTTTTTATAGTGCCCCCTGTCCTCTCTCTCTCTTCGTACTCCCTTTCCTTTTCTCTTTCCCTTCCTTTTCCCCCTTCCTCTTTCCCTTCCTCTTCCCCTTCCTCTTTTACACCATTCCTCCACTTTTTGGTATCCCCTTGTGCCTCTAGGACTTCCCCAATATACGTATAATTGTTTGTCTAACCAATTTCCTCGCCACTTCATCCACCATTTCCATCACCAGCTTCCCTGCCCCTCCCCCACCCCTTCCACCACCATCACCATATTCCTCCCCCTCCCCCCCTCCACCACCATCTCCCTCAATAGCTTAGCTTCCACTACCACATCTCCTCTGATTCGTTCCCCACCATTCTCCCTACAATCTTCCTCAACAACTTAACCACCACTACTTACACCTCAATTATTTTCCCTACGCCATTTCCTACACCATCTCCATCACTATTTCCTCATCCCACACCACTACCACTAATACTACTTCCCCCCCCCCCCCTCCTCCCAACACTTCCCTCCTACCACGTCCGCTTTCTCCTTCCTCCATTTCCCTCGTCACTCTCGTACACACATTTTCCTTCACCGGCTTAACCACCACCACTCTCCCTTCCACCATTTTGTCCCACCACTCCCCACACAATTTCCCTCATCAATTTAACCACCAGTCCCCCTTCCCCCGCTCTCACCACTCTCACGTCCAGCTCCACCATCCCCCCCCCACCCCTCTTCCTCCTGAAAACCACCACCACCTGCTTCCCCATCCTCCCCCTCCCCCCACCCCATACCCCGACCCCTTCTGGTATGGCGTATTGAATGTCGATACTGATATGCAGCTTGACTATAAATTTGTCTTCATTTTACAACAAATTGGAGGATACCGATTCCACCAGGCTATCCCACGAAACATCTTCCATCGTCTGTTGTTGTTGTTGTTGTTTCGTGCCACACCTTAGTAGAATCAGTGTCCTCCCATTCACCTACAGTGTCTTGGCTACACCCACTTTTTAGGAACTTTGTGTGTTACATGTACGAAAAATAAGTGTACTCTGATTAAGAGGAAGTGGAAAGTTAATCCCTTCTTTGAGTATTTGTGTGTGTATATATTATTATCATATTGTTTTACTGTATGTCTTTCTGCGTTGATGTTTATGTCTAGCTTTTTTTTTCTTATGTGGTCAGCTGTACCTAAATCCCTTCCCTTGCTGTTTGTCCAGTTGTTTGCACTCGGGGTCTTGATGGTGTTTACGATGCGTTCGATGGCTAAGTTTAATATGAGAACTTTTATATTGGAGGGAGAGACAAGTTCAACTCTCGACTGTTGCCTCCCAACCTGACCCACTTACCTGGGTTTGGTGGAAGTTAAGGGGATAGTACAAAGTTGGCAAATTTGGATCCACTGATTCCTCCAAACGTTTCCTTGCAACATAGTACCATTTTATTTGTTAACCTAGATCTGTTTCATGGTTTACTTTGGAGGAATCAAGGCGTTCTAATGTATCAAAAGTATACCATCTCATTAAATACGAGGTACTGTCAACATGGTGAAGGTAATGGAGCAGCAACTGGCTAGGATAACATGGGTTAATTTAATTTTAAGGACCCCGTGATGCAGTTAAGAAATTGGATGTAACCGAGTCCTACAAACGTTGCCACGAAACACCACCTACATTATAGGAGCTTGTTTCGTGGCATAGTCAGGAGAAATCAAAAGCCATCAGGTCTCATATACGATCACAGGGTCTCTTAACTCAACCTGCCCCAACTCTTGACTGACGTAAGCTGCATGTCCGTACCGAGGGATGTGTGTGTGTGTGTGTGTGTGTGTGTGTGTGTGTGTGTGTGTGTGTGTTGTTTATCGTGAGGTAAAACATGGACCACAATACAGGCGTGAAACCTTTACGAGTATCTTGAGTTACAATAGTTACAAAAGCAATAAAAAACGTGTTGTATGGATTTCCACAACCATTACCCTCCCCCTTTCCAATGCAGTGAATCGGGGCGGTACAGGTGGTCGACTTTACAGCCGGGGAAGCGAGGGAGGGAGGTTGGGTGGGCGGGATGGGAGGACCGGTCACCCTACAAGCCCAGGTCATGTATCAATGTGGCAAGATAGGGCAGTGTGTGTGACCCAGTAGCCCTTTTATCCTCTCGGTGACCTGTATCTGCCTTCTACACGGCTCAAAGGTCACGGAAGGAGATGCCTATTTCATGTGAATTGGCTTTGGTTTTGGATGAGGTGTAAGAGTGTGTAGTTCAAGAGCATAATTCATACACAATACACTCGATACAATGTGACGCGACGGACCAAACATCTGAACACTTGCCACCTCCTACACATATTAATCATTTCAACGTTCTCACAAAAGGGAACTGTAAATGTAACTGTGATAAAAATTGCCCAGTGTGTCGAAATATGAGGTAACGTGTCACACCACTTGATACGACGATGATAATAAGGTTTAGAAAGTATCCAAGTATAGACACAGTAATTAACCAAGGTGAAGTATACGTACACTTAGGAATACGAATAGGAATGGAAAAATATTGCTTGTTTATTTTTCAGTATTTGTTCGACGTAGAAATTTTCCTTGCGGCATAACAGATCAACTGGCGTTAGTCCAACTATGCTTCTAAGACTTTATTTGTACCTGTAGTTTTAAGGGGAGATTCTCTTGTTGGTGTATGTATTGGAAGGTCTCTGATTCTTCCAAACAAACCAAGAAACAGATCCCCATTGAAGGAATCTGTTTTCTGGCATTGTTAGGAGGAACCAGTAACCTTCTAATTTACCAACTAGAGAATCTCCCCTTAAGGCCTTTGAATATAATCGTCTTAATCACCAAAACTCCTCGCCAGCTACAGAAAGAAATAATCGTCTGGAGTTAATCAGTGGAAAACCCAACATTCGGAATCAAGTGAATGTGTAAGAGTCAAATAATTGGAGGGATACTGATTCTTTCAAACAGTGCCATGATGTAGATTACTTGAGTGTGTTGTTGAGTGCCTTGAGTGAGTTGTTGAGTGAGTTGAGTGCCTTGAATGAGTTGTTGAGTGAGTTGAGTGAGTTGTGGAGTGTGTTGAGTGAGTTGTTGAGTGCCCTGAGAGAGTGGTTGTTGTTGTTGTTTTGGGGAATCGTTCGTTACCCCTCCAATTTGACCACAAGAAACAGAAGTCCCGTACCAAAAAACAAACGCAAAGCCAGAGACCGAACGAAGGAATAGGGAGCATATTAATTAGACCAGGTAGGATAAGGAGGGAAGGGATGGTTGTTAAAGTGGTCCATGTTGGGAATTTTGTGGCCAAGTTGGATAGGGACGTTAAGAGGGGAACTTTGTGAACTTGGGAGAAGGGGACTTTTACTCTCCTTTCCTCTCTCCTTTGCCTCGTTTTCCTTTCTTTCTTTTACTCTCTCTCTCTCTCTGTCTCTCTCTCTTACCCTTTGTTTGTCACCTTATCTTTTCCTCTCGTGTGTATTCTCTTTAACCTTCTACTCTCTCTTTCGTAATCTTTGTTTGTTTTTTCTTATCATCTGTGCTCCCCTTCCATCTTTTCTTATCATTATTCTTGTGTTGCTTTTCTTCGCTCGTTCTGTCATCATCATCGTGGCGTGACAGTCCATTCTCTTCCTTTTTCCTTCTTTGATTAAATTTATTCTGTCAGTTTTCTTTTCTCTTCTTTCCTCGTTGCAGTAATATTTTTTTTCTCTCTCTCCCTCCTTTCCTCCCTCCCTCCCTTCCTTCCTTCCTTCCTTCCTTCCTTCCTTCCTTCCTTCCTTCCTTCCTTCCTTCCTTCCTTCCTTCCTTCCTTCCTTCCTTCCTTCCTTCCTTCCTTCCTTCCTTCCTTCCTTCCTTCCTTCCTTCCTTCCTTCCTTCCTTCCTTCCTTCCTCCCTCCCTCCCTTCTTCCCTCCCTCCCTCCCTGTCTCTCTCTCTCTCTCCCTGCCTCCCTTCCCTGACGTTTCCTCGTCTCCTAATTACTTTTTCCCATTTTCCTCCTCACTTCCTGTCCACCCGTGTTAGTTTCTTGACACTTATATACTCATTAATATTTCTTGGCTTTTCCTTCTCTCGTTGCGTCCTCAAGTTTCTTTCCTCATCATGCTCCTCCTCCTCCTTATCTTCTTCCTCCTCATCATCTTCCTCCTCCTCTCCCTCTCCTCCTCTTCCTCCTCTCCTCCTCACCTTTCCCATCTCCTCCTCTTTCTCGTTTCCTTCCTCTTCTCTCTTCTGCTTGATTTCTCTTTCGTTTTCTTTTAGATTTTCTTCTTTTTCTTGGTGATATTTTTCTTCACCATCTTCCTCCTCCTCCTCCTCTTCTTCCTCCCTTCCCCTTCCTCCTCCCCCTTTTACTCCTCCCCCTCTTATTCCTCCTCCTCTTCCTCGTTCCCCTCCTCCTCTTCCTCGTCCCCCTCCCTCCTCCCAAAAATTACTGCCCTTTCTGTCTAACTTTTTTTTTTTTATTCTTTGCCTCACAATATTTTCACCTCCTTTTGTTCACTATCACTTCCGCCTTCATTTTCCCTCCAGTTATTCTTTATATTATCCTTTCCTTTTCCTTTACTATTCTTCACGTTTTTCTCTCACTTCCTTTATCCTCCTATTCTCTCAAATTTCATATTTTCTCACTCTCTTCACACTACTTAACTTTTCTCTTGCCAGCTCTTCACTCTTCTCTCCCTTTTTTCTCTTCCTTTTCCTTCCCTTCTCTTCCCTTCCATTCCATTTCCTTTTCTTCCCTTCCCTTCTCCCAGACTCCCATTCCTTCCCTTCTTTTTCCTTCTCTTCTCTCTCACTCTCTCCCTTCCTCTCCACTCTTCCCTTCTTCACTCTTCCCTTCTTCTTCACTCTTCCCTTCCTTTTCACTCTTCCCTTCCTCTCCACTTTTTCCCTTCCTCTCCACTCTCTCACTTCCTCTCCACTCTTTCCCTTCCTCTCCTTCCACCACCACCACCACCACCAGTCATCCGTCTTGCCCATCTTCATTAACTGGGTATAAAAATCGTCGACGTCTTTGCAGTTTAGTGAAGCATACAAACTGTCAAAGGAAACACATGGCCTCAGATTTTAGCCTTGGTGTTTTGTTTCCTACACACAGATTGGAGTCATCGTTCAGCCTTCTGCTCTCCGACTTCCATAATCTGATATCAGTAAATTCGAAGGTCTCTCATTCCTAAAACGTATGTGACAGAAACTGATCCTTTATCAAATCCTGTATAGAACTAGTTGGGTGTTTCCTGACATAGTGTGCAGGAGTTTGTGGTCCTCCAGTTCGCCCACGATAGATTAGGTTACATCCCTTAAGGGGAGTAGTACAGTGTTGGTAAATCTGGAGCAAATGTTTTCTCCAAACTATACCAAGCAACAGGCAGCCTAATATTATCATTATTATTTTAAATCTGGTCTTGTTTTCTGGCAAAGTATGGAGGAATCAAGGCTCTCCATTTTACTAAATATATATTACCCACATAAACAACCGTCTGGTCCCCTTCTGACCCCTCCCCTCCCCCTCCACCAATCTCCCCCCCCCTCCACCAACCCTCCCCCCCTCCACCTTTACCCAACCCTCTGCTACATTTGGGATCTGGCCTTCTGACTGACCTTTCACCTCCCCCCTCCCCCTCTCCCTCCTCTTATCGAAAATGTCAGGCTCTGGGTCATGGCGTGGGTGGCCTTGGGTGCGGGGTTATGGGTAGAGGTCAACACTGAGGTTTCAAAGGTGTCAGCTAGGTACAGTCTCCAACAATTTTTTTCTTCTTATGTAGATTTTAACCTGTTCCTGTGATGTCGTCTGGTGTTAGTGCACCAATATTCTTTTTAGAATATTTTATCCTGTAAACGTGTAACAGTATGTACAGTAACGACCACATGTCCTGTCAACACCTTCGAATGAAACGGCCTCAATAGATTATGTGAAACCATTGCCGTTGTTGGTGTCTGTAATATTGGTTCATACGATTCACTTAAATGGTTCACTTTCATTTCACGTTTGGTGTGAAATATATTGTTGTCTAGACCTGGTA
>JAWZYT010006211.1:10000-14002 GCA_034508575.1 Petrolisthes manimaculis
AAATCTAGTGTGTTATTATTAAAATCTAGTGTGTTATTAAAATCTAGTGTGTTATTATTAAAATATAGTGTGTTATTATTAAAATCTAGTGTGTTATTATTAAAATCTAGTGTGTTGTTATTAAAATCTAGTTGTGTTATTATTAAAATCTAGTGTGTTATTAAAATCTCACTGACTCTGTTATTAATTAAGGGGAATAATTCGCTTTTGTTACATTGGAGTGCCTTGATTCCTCCAAAGTATGCCAAGAAACAGAGGACCAGGAGAGCAAAAATAATGGTATTTTGTTTGCTTCGAATAGTTTGGATGATTCAGTTGCTCCAAATTTAATCAACAACCGACTTTCCTCCTTAAACCTTTTCTCCCTCCCCAATGACATAATATTTTGAGGTTCATAATACATAACTAATATATTCTACTGTGTCTTAATAATTAATGTGAGAGTCATCTAGTTGTGTAAATATTTATGATCACAGTTTGTCATCGATATCACATCATCTTTCTCTTTCTGTTCTTGCTTCCTTTGTTTATATTCCTCTTCCTCCTCTTCCCCCTCCTCCTCTTCCTCCTCCTCATTCTTTTTCTTCTTCTTCTCATTCTCCTCTTCCTCCTCCTCTTCCTCCTCCTCTTCCTCCTCCTCCTCCTCCTCCTCCTCCTCCTCCTCCTCCTCTTTATTCTCCTCTTCCTCCTCCTCCTCCTCCTCCTCTTTCTCCTTCTCCTTCTCCTCTCCTCATAGGCCATCAGTTATCATTCTTTATCTCCACTTTCTCATTCCATCCATTTCCTCTTCTCTCCCTTCCTCACTCTGGCTCACTCTTTCCACCTCCGATCTCCCCTCATCCACTTTCTTTTCTGACCCTTCCTTACTCTCTCTATCATGTTGGTATCACTTCGCTGATTCTTCCCTAAGCTAAGCTACACGTTTCTCTCCTTCATAATATAATACATTCAAAACCCTATTCTCATTAATCTCCTACACTGAAATCTTTTATTATTACTTAATTATTATTTGATATTACTTTATTATTACAATTTATTATTTTATTATTATTATTTATTATTACTTTATTATTATTTTATTATACTATTTATTATTATTATTATTATTATTATTATATATTATTACTTTATTATTACTTAAACCTTTACTTCCTTTCCCATCCTCTCCTTTCTTCTCAGTTTCCTCTCATTCTCCTTTTCGTAGGATGCATGACTTCTTTGCTGCCTCGTGCACTACACCTACATTTAAAACCATACTATCTCATTCTCTCCTTTACTCCTCACTACACACACCTTTCCTCCCTCCACACGCTGTACCAACTCACATCTTCATTGCCAATTTACATATTTGTCGTTTTTCCACCCTCTCGTCGTCACCACGTTTTACTTTCATTGCTATTTCCTTCCCTTACTCACTGCTCCTCCTTTCGTTTTCACTTTTCCTTCCTCATTTTAATTCACCTTTTTTTCCTTTCTGATCGTCGTTTTCACCTTCATCCTTTTATTCCTTCTCCTCTTTTTCTCCTCTTTCTTCCTGACCCCACCCATCTTCTCTCTTCTCTCTTTATTCTGCTTCCTTCTCCTCCTTCACCCCCTTCTCTTCATCATCCGTTTCTTCCTCTTCCTGATTCTCGTTTTCACTCTCATTCCCCACACTAATTTTCCTCCCCTTCTTGCTGACAGTTTCTGATCTGCCTCCCCCGTCTCTTTATTACTCCTCACAGCTCATATTCCAATTCGCTTCTCTCTCTCTCTTTCTCTCTCTCTCTTTCTCTTTCTTTCTCTCTCTCTCTCTCTCTCTCTCTCTTCTCTCTCTCACTCTCTCTCTCTCTCTCTCTCTCTCTCTCTCTCTTTCTCTCTTACACACACACACACACACACACACACACACACACACACACACCACACACGCCTTATGCTTATCAGATAATAGAGGCCATTATCCTGGTTGAAGGCAATTTCCCACCAAAACAAGAAGTCTCATTTACGAAACAAACACAACACTTTAGTTCGTTTTACACTCGTCTTCTCCTTTATCAGTCGTCAGAGGTGTCAAAACAGGTCACGTGAGAGGGGGGGGGGCATATGACCTCTCTTTTGCGGCGTCTAATATCAAACAATCAATCAATCAATCAATCCTTCAAACAATCACGTGAGGAGAGCACCGACAGTTTTTTTTATGATTGAGTGAACACATAATGACTTTCCATCTCTTTAGTCTTTTATTACTTACTTGTGTTGATGTTGATGGTTCGTATTGGAGGTATAATATAAATAAATCCCTTGCCATATTTTTTTCAATGTGGAATTTTATAATAACGAGTGGAAGACAGCTTTTGTCCACGATAGCACACGGAGGGGAGAGAGATAAATAGATAGATAGATAGATAGATAGATAGATAGATAGATAGATAGATAGATAGAGAGAGAGAGAGAGAGAAAGAGAGAGAGAGAGAGAGTGAGAGTGAGAGTGAGAGAGAGAGTGAGTGAGAGAGAGGTGTGATTAATGTATGCCGTGGGGACTGCCAGCTCCTGTAATATTCACAGGGTTATAACGCTGTCCCCGCCTCTCTCTGTTCACTGTATCTCTTGTGTATATGTGTTGGATCAGAGTACGAGGGGTGGTGTGTGTGTGTTGTGTGTGTGTGTGTGTGTGTGTGTGTGTGTGTGTGTGTGAGTGTGTGTGTGTGTGTGTGTGTGTGTGTGTGTGTGTGTGTGTGTGTGTGTGCTGGATGAGAGTACGAGGGTTAGTGCGTGTGTTTGTGTTTGTTTGCATGCATGTGTGTGTTGTTTGTGTGCACACACTGACCTGACTTGAGCCACGTTCTGTATCTGGTCGGAAGGATGCTGAATTAATAATAATCTTTCCGGTTCCTCTTCCCACCGGCAGGAAGAAACGTCCAACACCACATGTATTTCGTACTGCAACCAGGAATAATAGCCTGTGTATTTTTAGAACAGAAAATAGATTCAACATGCAAAACGAGATATGTAAATGCATCGCGTTACTAACACTCCCAAAAGTAGGGAGCATTTTCTCATTCTCAAAGAGTAACGTTGAAACTGTTGAAGCCGAAATAAGTTTCCACATATTGTAAGTCTCTGTGTCTATTTCTGTCAACAAATGTTTCGAATTCATTGGGTCAGAGTTTCCCGACTTTGGCTCTTAAATGTACAGTTGCCAGCAGTTATAAAGGGTACACTCATCGTTGTCAGTCCTCTTCTCCTGTAGGCCTACCAGTTATAAAAACAGGCAATTGTACACTCCATCAACATTTCACAACACTTATTCCTAAAACCCCACAGTCCACTATTTCCCTCCTGACACAGCTTGATACCAGCTTCCAACATTACCCAAGCTAGTCCCCAGTCCCCACCGCTCCACCTTCACCACATTTTCCCCACGACACAAAGAGTGAAAGCAACAACATTTACCTTGGCAAGCCACGCCGCCACACTACAGGAATAAATCACTACATGCAGTCTTACAGTTATACTTACCACGGCACTCCCAGCATCATGACTTTCTCTTATTACAGTATACATCAACTCCTAACAATACACCCTGATTGCTGTCACACCTCTCTATCACCTTTTTTCTGGCGCTATAGGACCTCGATGTTGCGGCGCCTAATATACATCAATCAATCAACCTACCAGTACACCTTAACATCACGACCGTCTTACACATTTCCCCATACGGACACACCACTACCATTGCTTCATAAGGTACTCGATATAAACCACCACAACAGCCGGCATAACACTCTTAAAAAATCATCACACCATATCCCCACCACAAAATTTCTTATGGTATTCCCAGTACCATTTCCCAACAACCAGAATTACGCTCTTCAACCATTATTATTATTATTATGCTCCTACAGAATCCCCTACACAATTACTTTCATTCTTTATTACTTACAGGATTGTCCTGCACCACACCCAAACTTTTTTTTTTCCTTTTTTATATTGTGGAGAATGAGTGTAAAGGAAAGCAGC
>JAWZYT010006212.1:0-7500 GCA_034508575.1 Petrolisthes manimaculis
TTTTCTTTTAGTACGATAAGGAGAAAAAAAAAAGATAGAAAAAATAAGGACGAGTAAGATGAATATAAAAAGAGAAGACAGAAATTAAGAGGAGAAAGAGGAGATGAGAGAATAGAATAAAAGAGAAGAGGGGAAGAGAAAGAAACAGAAAATTAAAAAGAGAAGAAGAGATGAGAGAAGAGAATAAAAAGGAAAGAGGGAAGAGAAAAGAGACAGGAAATAGGAAGAGAAGAGGAGATGAGAGAAGAGAATAATAGAGATGAGGGGGAAGAGAAAAGAGACAGAAAATAAAAAAGAGAAAGAAGAGATGAGAGGAGAGACTAAAAAGGAAAGAGGGGGAAGAGAAAAGAGATATGAAATAGGAAGAGAAAGAGGAGATGAGAGAAGAGAATAAAAAGGAAAGAGGGGGAAGAGAAAAGAGACATGAAATAGGAAGAGAAAGAGGAGATGAAGAAGAGAATAAAAAGGAAAGAGGGGGAAGAGAAAAGAGACAGGAAATAGGAAGAGAAAGAGGAGATGAGAGAAGAGAATAAAAGAGAAGAGGGGGAAGAATATGGCCTTTGTTGTGTGAGGGAGTGAGAGCCATGAAAGGAGAATAATATCAAATAACACACCAAGGAGGAAAGAGAGGACAGTGTGGAAGAGGAGGAGGAGGAGGAGGAGGAGGAGGAGGAAAGAGAGGACAGTGAGGAGGAGGAGGAAGTGAGAGGAAAAGGCAGAGGGAGATTGAGAACTTGCACACACACACACACACACACACACACACACACACACACACACACACACACACAGACTAACACTCTTATCCCCTTCATCATCCTTGTCTTAGTGCAACCATCAGCCTCCCTTTTCTCTCTCTCTCTCTCTCTCTCTCTCTCTCTCTCTCTCTCGTCTCTCTCTCTCTCTTTCATATGTCTGGATCAAGTGTGTTATGTACTGTATATTCTTTGTGTATTTTCGTATCAATGTTACTCTTCTGTGTGTAGTGTGTGTGTGAAGTGTCTCTGTGTGTGTGAAGTGTGTGTATGTGTGTGAAGTGTGTGTGAGTGTGTGTGTGGTGGTATATGTGGTGTGTGTGTGTATAGTTACCCCCATGCCCTCAACGACCTCTCACCTCCCCACACTCAATCCCACCTCAGAGTAGCAATATTAATTTTCCCTTCCTCATTTCCCCCAACCAACTTTCCCTCTGCTTCCAGCCTCACCATCATCACCCTCGTCAGAGAGAGAGAGAGAGAGAGAGAGAGAGAGAGAGAGAGAGAGAGAGAGTGCGGTGGTGGGGGGATGGGGAAGAGAGATACGACTGTGTGTGTGAGGATAGACAGACAGACAGACAGACAGACAGACAGACAGACAGACAGACAGACAGACAGACAGACAGACAGACAGACAGACAGACAGACAGACAGACAGACAGACAGACAGACAGATATAATTTCCTGAACAATATCTACCCATTACCTATAGTATACAAAATTAATCCAAGGGTAAAGGAATCGTGTATGAAAATTGGAGGCTTCTGATTCCTCCTGACGAAGCCACAAAACAAGCTCCTTCCATGTTGGTTGTGTTTCGGGGCAATGTTTGAAGGACTCGTACATCTCCAATTTTCTGACTACTTAAGAGTGGACGAGGTGTAAAAGAGATATTGCCAGCGTGATGTCAGATTGTGTTGTTGTTGTTTTTGTTGTTGTTGTTGTTGTTGTGATCTTTATTAATTGGTGAAGATGATGGGGGGTGTGATAAGGAGTTGTGGCATTGGTACACATACACACACACTCACTCACGTACACATACACAGTCTGAAATACGTATATGCACACAAACACACTCAAATACACATACACACTTAAATACACACACACACACACACACACACACACACACACACACACACACACACACACACACACACACACACACACACACAGACACACACACACACACACACACATACACACACACACACACACACACACACACACACACACACACCACACACACACACGTACGTCGTTTGCACCACACAAAAGCTGCACCCACCCACATTTCCTGCGCTCTTACTCACAAATTGTCCCTTTAATGGGCTTGTATACGGCCCTGCAAAGGAGCACTCCTCTTGTGTGTGTGTGTGTGTGTGTGTGTGTGTGTGTGTGTGTGTGTGTGTGTGTGTGTGTGTGTGTGTGGTGTGTGTGTGTGTGTGTGTGGTGTGTGTGTTGTGTGTGTGTGTGTGTGTGTGTGTTGTGTGTGTTGTTTTGTGGTATGTTGTATTGTGTTGTGTGTGTGTGTGTGTGTGTGTCTATGAATATACGTGTGAATGATCATATCTATATGTATGTGTCTGTCAATGTATGTGTCTGTGTGTGAATGTGTAGGAATGGCTACCTCCACTCCTTCCCCAATAATAAAACAGACAAGTTCACAAGTGTAAGTATACATATATATTCCTTAATAGAGAGTATCATGTTGAGTGGGTAAGCATGAGGTGGCCACATTTCCACCTGGGTATATATATCTATATTTTTTGATCTGTAGTCATGATGTAGCACTATATATTTAAATACAGAGATGACAGATATACTTTCTTTTCATATGGTAAATCACATAATTATATGGTTAGATAGAAACGGTTCAGAATGTAATTATCTGGTCATATTAGTGTTATTAAGTACACGAGAAGGAACACGAATTTATGGTGCCGGCTGTACGTTATAATATATGTGGCACGAGTTGCAAGAATCACACAAATTCACCCATAAAGATACAAGTATATAAATTATTTACTTTTTGAATCACATGCATCATTTTTGTGCAAAGTTGAGAGGAATCAGATAGTCCCAGAATAACGATGATGATAATAATAATGATAATTAATAATGATAATAATAATAATAATAATAATAATAATAATAATAATAATAATAATATAATAATAATAATAATAATAATAATATAATAATAATAATAATAATAATAATAATAATAATAATAATAATAATGATTAATAATAATAATAATAACAATAATAATAACAATAACAATAACAATAACAATAACAATAATAACAATAATAACATAATAATAATACGAATAATAACTAACAATAATTTAACATCACCCACAACTTATCACACACACAACACACACACACACACACACACACACACACACACACACACACACACACACACACACACACACACACACACACACACACACACACACACACACCACACACACACACACACAAACTTATCACACACACACACACGCACCAACACACACGCCCCAACACACACACACACACGCACCAACACACACACACACGCTCACACACAGAGACGCCCCCAACAGAGTATCCAAAGAACAGATACCCAACAAAGTCTTCAACATTATTATATATATATGAATTCTTGACGGTGGGTAGTGGACCAGGAGACCCCGAGGGAGAACGGCAATAAAGTCTGCTGCGTGCGTGATAAAATTGCCATAAATTTAAAGGTGGCAGGAGTGTGTTGGGTGGATGGGTGGGTGGGTCGGGTGAGTGGAAGAGGACGACATAACTGGCTGGCTGCGGAGGAGTATAGGTAGTGGAAGGGAAGGAGGAGTAGGTTGGTGGTTGGTAGGGAGAGGAGTAGGTGGGTGGGTAGTTGGTAGGGAGGAGGAGTAGGTAGGTGGTTGGTAGGGAGGGAAGGAGGAGTAGGTAGGTAAGGAGGAGTAGGTAAGTATAGGTGAGTATGGAGGAGTAGGTAGGTGGGAAGGTAGGAGTAGGTGGGTGGGTAGGTAGAAGGAGGAGTAGGTAGGTGGAAGGGAGGAGTAAGTAGGGAGGTAGGAGTGAATAGGTTGGTAGGGCAGTATTGAATTTTACCTCCTTATTTATCCTTAGTTCTGTACTCCTATGACATGTACCCTATTTCTCATAACACTATACCAAATCCTCTCTCTCTCTCTCTCTCTCTCTCTCTCTCTCTCTCTCTCTCTCTCTCTCTCTCTCTCTCTCTCTCTCTCTCTCTCTCTCTCTCTCTCTCTCTCTCTCTCTCTCTCTATCTATCTATCTATCTCTCTATCTCTCTCACACACATTACGACGTTTCTGACCTTGTCCCATGTCTTGAATGCCCCTCTCCTCTGACCTTGACTAACCTGGGACCTAATATCAAACCCCATGACCTGAACTGACTCGATCCGACCTGACCCAATGACCAGACCTGACCTGACCTCTCACCACCACAGGAGTTACAAATAAAAAAAAAAGTACCACAGGAGTTACAAATAAAAAAAAAGTACTACAGGATTACAAATAAAAAAAAAGTACCACAGGAGTTACAAAAAAAAAGTACTACAGGAGTTACAAATAAAGAAAAAAGTACTACAGGAATTACAAAAAAAAAAATGTACTACAGGAATTACAAAAAAAAAAAAGAAAGAAAAAAAAAGTGTGTGTTATTATTCTCCTCGGTAATTATTCATCTGTGTTCTCTCTTCATTCGTTCATTCAGTCTCCATCCTGCCTGGATATTATTAATCGTTTGTTTCTTACGTGTTTTTCTCTCTCCCTTTTTTAAGCAGTGGTTTGCATTTTTTTTATTACATTAATCATTATTCTTTCTCCATTTCTGTGTTTTTTTTCTTCTTCTTCTCCTCCCCCATTTCTTCCACCTTCTCCTCCTCCTCCTCCTCCTCCTCCTCCTCCTCCTCCTCCACCTCCCTCCACCTCCTCCACCTCTAGAGAAGAAACTTAGGCTGAAGAAAATAAGAGGAACAGTTAAGAAAGAGAGAAATTAAGTTAGGCAACAAAATTAATAAGAGCAGGAAGAAATTTACAAGCCAGAAAGTTTAAGGAAAAGGTTACACAGAGGCAGAGAAAGAAGACGTGGTGGTGCTGAGAGAACTATTATTATTATTATTATTATTATTATTCCTTTTTTTTTTGAGGTAGAGAATGGGGTTAAATACGTGTGTGAGAGGGATAGATAGATAAATATATATATATATATATATATATATATATATATATAGATATATATATATATATATATATATATATATATAATATATATTATATATATATATAGATAGATAGATAGATAGATAGAGCTTAGCGTTTGAGAGAGACAAAGACAGCATTTGAGGGAGACTGAGTGAGACAGAGAAAGTTTGAGAGACAGAGAGAGAGAGAGAGAGAGAGAGAGAGAGGAGAGAGAGAGAGAGAGAGAGAGAGAGAGAGAGAGAGAGAGAGAGCATCAGTAGTTGAGATGGTCAAGGACGAGTGTGTGTGACCACTTACCTGATTGCAGTTGGTGCTGGTGCCATAACATACCTGCACTTAAACCCCCTCTCACCCCTTCATACCCCCTCCCTCACCCCCTTCATACCCCCCTCTCATCCCCGTGCCCTTCTCTCATTCCCATTGCCTTCCACTCTCTCTCCCCTGTTCTCTTTCTCTCTCTCTCTCTCCTTTACTTCCCCACCCACTCACTCACTCCGCCCCCTCGACCCACTACTCACCGTCTCCTGTTGTCCCATCTCTCCTTCGTGTTCTCCTCCCACCTCTCTCTCTCTCTCTCTCTCTCTCTCTCTCTTCCTTCCCTTCTCTCCCTCCCCTCCCCAACTCCTTGCCTCCTTCGTGCACCCCTCTTTCCTCCCTCTCTACCCCCCTCCCTCTCTACCCTCTCCCTCTCCTCTCCCTCTCCCTCTCCCTCCTCCCTCTCCCTCTCTTGCCCTCTTTCCCTGTCACACTTAGTTTTCTGTCGTTTTCTCTTTTCTTTTCACCTCTTCTTTTTTTGTCTGTGTATTTTTCTTTATACCTTTAACTCGGGCATTTTGGGATTACACACATTTTTTTATGTCTTTCTTCTTATCTTTTTCTTTTTATCTTTTTCTCCAGTTCCCTTTCCTCTGTTTTTCTCTTCCTCCTCCTCCTCCTCCTCCTTTCTCTTTCTCCTCTCCTTTCTCTTTCTTCTCCTTTTCTGCTCCATTCTCTTCCTCCTCCTCATCCTCCTCTTTCTTTTTCTTCCCCCTTCATTATTATACTCTTCCTATTGATTTCTCCATTAGCACATTCCCTCTTCCTCCTCATCTTTACTCTTAAACATTTCACTCTCCACAAGTTTCAACATTATCTCTTTTATACGTTTCTCCTTCGTTCTCTCTTCTCTTATCTCATCCCTGCCTTTCTTCCCCTCCTCCTTTTTCTTCTTCTCACTCTTTTTATCATTTTTCCCTTCCCCTCATTTTCCTCTCCCTCTCTTTATCATTTCCTTCCCTCTTCCTCTGTTTCTATATTTGGATTTACTCTTTATATTAATTCACTTCCTCCCTCTTTCCTTTACATCACCACCACCTCACCATCTCACCACTCACTACCCATCACCACCAACCATCCCTCTTTCTCCCCACTCCTCGCCACCCCCAACCACTCCTCTTTCTCCCCACTCCTCACCACCACCACCACCACCCTCTCAACTCAGCGCGTGCCTCCAGAACGTGTGGGTGTTTAGCGGGTTATTTACGAGTCTCCGCGACCCACTCCACTTGTCCCCCACAAAAATTAACACGACACAACAACTTTCGGGACAGCCTTGGCAGTGAGGGGGGCGGACGGAAGGGAGGGTGAGGGTGAGGGTGAGGGTGAGGGGATAGTTGGACAGCCTTGGCAGTGAGGGGGACAGGAGGACGGTGGGAGGGGGGAATAGATAGGGGGTAGTGGGACAGCTTGAGGGTGAGGAAGGGGGTGAGGAAGAGACAGTTGGCAGCAGTTTAGTGAGTGCAAAGGAAGGATGAGCGGAGGGAGGGATGTACGTGAGTGTGCTGTTTCATGTTGTGGCTGTGTGTGTGTAGAATGGAAGGATGAAAGTACGTGTGTGTGTGTGTTATCTCAAGAAAGGAAGTAATAAGAAAGGATGTTACTGTGTGTGTGAGTGTGTGTGTGGGTATGTGTGTAAGCACTTTTAAAGGAAAGAAGGACGTATAATACAGTAACACACACACACACACACACATACACACACACACACACACACACACACACACACACACACACACAACACACACACACACACACACACACACACACACACACACACACACAGACACACACACACACACACACACCATCCATTAAGTCTAGCGTGTACAGTACCAACACCACACAACAGTATAAGTCTCTCATAATGTGTTCTTAATTACTAGCTGTTGTTTGTAGTCTGCAATTTTCCATCGATAGGCAGAGCAACAGCCGAGGATAAATAATGCCCTGTGGTCTGTAGTTTGTGTTCTTGACGGGCGAGGAAATTTGACACCCTGATCTAAGTCTATTGAAATATCACACGCCAACCTCCAGTCCCTGAGTTGATGTGTGTGTCAGTAATCAGTGCTCACCATCTCGTATCATATCGTTCTCGGTAAAATGAATAAGAGGAGGAGCTCAAGGGACCCACACGTACAGTCAAGGTTAAAAGTCCTACGTCAGAGGCATAAAACTGAGCTGTAAGAATGAATA
>JAWZYT010006212.1:10000-17500 GCA_034508575.1 Petrolisthes manimaculis
AACAGAAAACGAGATGTTGCCCCACCGTGGAATTGTCTTAAGAAATTACTCCCTTTAATGTAATGAATTCGGTAATGCCATTCATTCATTTATTCGTTCATTCATTCATTCATTCATTCATTCATTCATTCATTTATTCGTTCATTCATTCATTCATTCATTCATTCATTCATTCATTCATTCATTCATTCATTCATTCATTCATTCATTCGTTCATTCGTTCATTCATTCATTAGACGACATAGGACTCACAAATCTCACCCTTACTGTAGCATTCACCCTAATACTAGGGTCACACATACCCGAACTCGAGTCCGAATGCATCCCGAAGTGTGTTCGGTTTGTATTCGGGATGCATTCGGGCAATGATTCGGGGTGTTCGGGAAGAGTTCGGGAAGAGTTCGGGAATGGTTCGGGGCCATTTGCAAAAGTTCGGGATTGAATCGGAAAACTTCCCGAATGTTTGGTGTTGCATGAAACATTCGGAACCAATTCGGAATGGGCAAAAATTCGGGGAGAGATCGGGATATATTCGTAAACTATTCGGGAATACTTCGGAACATTCGGTATGGCATCTGTTTGCATTCGGTTTGCATTCGGTTTGTATTCGGTTTGAATTTTGGCCGTTAGAGAGAGGGGGAGTAGCATCATACACACACATATACACATACATATACATACATACATGCATACATACATACATACATACATAAATACATACATACATACATACATACATACATACATACACACACACACACACACACACACACACACACACACAGGATACATACATACATACATACACACACACAGATAATAATACATACTTACACACACAGAGAGAATAATACATACATACACACACACAGAGAATAATACATACATACACACACACAGATAATTATACATACATACACACACACACACACACAGAATAATACATACATACACACACACACAGAGAATTATATATACATACACACACAGAGAGAGAATTATACATACATACACAGAGAGAGAGAGAGAATAATACATACATACACACACACACAGAATTATACATACATACACACACACAGAGAATAATACATACATACACACACACATACAGAATAGTACATACACACACACACACAGAATAATACATACATACACACACACACAGAGAATAATACATACATACACACACACACACACAGAATAATACATACATACACACAGAGAGAGAGAGAATAATACATACATACACACACACACAGAATTATACATACATACACACACACACAGAGAATAATACATACATACACACACACAGAGAATAATACATTCATACACACACACAGAATAAATAAATAAATAGACTGATAGAGAGAGAGAGAGAGTAATATAATATAATATAATATAATATAATAGTAACAATATAGTGTACACCAACTATATATACAATCTGTCAGACTTCGGTTGGCAATCGGGTGGGGTTCGGTTTGCATTCGGTATGGCATCTGTTTGCATTCGGTTTGTATTCGGTTTGATTTCGGAACGAAAACAACACATTATATTTTGAATTTCAAACTTCGGTTTCGATTCGGAATGACTTCGGTATGACTTCGGTATGTATTCGGTATGCATTCGAAAGTGCGTTTCGAATGCATACCGAATACATACCGAATACATACCGATGAAAACCTGACCTTGAAAAAGTTCTCTGAACATGCCCGAATTCATCCCGAAGTCACTTCGGGATGCATTCGGACTCCAGTTCGGGAATGTGTGACCTAGGCTTAAGCCGGTATGCATTCGAAACGCACTTTCGAATGCATACCGAATACATACCGAAGTCATACCGAAGTCATTCCGAATCGAAACCGAAGTTTGAAATTCAAAATATAATGTGTTGTTTTCGTTCCGAAATCAAACCGAATGCAAACAGATGCCATACCGAATGCAAACCGAACCCCACCCGATTGCCAACCGAAGTCTGACAGATTGTATATATAGTTGGTGTAACACTATATTGTTACTATTATATTATATTATATTATATTACTCTCTCTCTCTCTCTATCACTCTATTTATTTATTTATTCTGTGTGTGTGTATGAATGTATTATTTTGTGTGTGTTTGTATGTATGTATAATTCTGTGTGTGTGTGTATGTATTATTCTGTGTGTGTGTGTATGTATGTATTATTCTCTGTGTGTGTGTATGTATGTATAATTCTGTGTGTGTGTGTATGTATGTATTATTCTCTCTCTCTGTGTGTGTATGTATGTATTATTCTGTGTGTGTGTGTGTATGTATGTATTATTCTCTGTGTGTGTGTGTATGTATGTATTATTCTCTGTGTGTGTGTGTATGTACTATTCTGTGTGTGTGTGTGTATGTATGTATTATTATCTGTGTGTGTGTATGTATGTATAATTCTGTGTGTGTGTGTATGTATGTATTATTCTCTCTCTCTCTCTGTGTGTATGTATGTATAATTCTCTCTCTGTGTGTGTATGTATGTATAATTCTGTGTGTGTGTGTGTGTATGTATGTATTATTCTCTCTGTGTGTGTGTGTATGTATGTATAATTATCTGTGTGTGTGTATGTATTTATTATTCTCTGTGTGTGTGTATGTATGTATGTATGTATTCTGTGTGTGTGTGTGTGTGTGTGTGTGTGTGTGTGTGTGTGTGTGTGTGTGTGTGTGTGTGTGTGTGTGTATGTGTGTGTGTGTGTGTGTGTGTGTGTATGTATGTATATATGTATGTATGTATGTATGTATGTATGTATGTATGCATGTATGTATGTATATGAATGTGTATATGTGTGTGTATGATGCTACTCCCCCTCTCTCCAACGGCCAAAATTCAAACCGAATACAAACCGAATGCAAACCGAATGCAAACAGATGCCATACCGAATGTTCCGAAGTATTCCCGAATAGTTTACGAATATATCCCGATCTCTCCCCGAATTTTTGCCCATTCCGAATTGGTTCCGAATGTTTCATGCAACACCAAACATTCGGGAAGCTTTCCGATTCAATCCCGAACTTTTGCAGATGGCCCCGAACCATTCCCGAACTCTTCCCGAACTCTTCCCGAACACCCCGAATCATTGCCCGAATGCATCCCGAATACAAACCGAACACACTTCGGGATGCATTCGGACTCGAGTTCGGGTATGTGTGACCCTAGTATAAAAGGCTTTCGTGGTCGTTAATGATTAATGATTCACACATTTGTAATCCTAATGACAGCTGTGTTGTGGTGTGTGTGTGTGTGTGTGTGTGTGTGTGTGTGTGTGTGTGTGTGTGTGTGTGTGTGTGTGTGTGTGTGTGTGTGTGTGTGTGTGTGTGTGTGTGTGTGTGTGTGTGTGTGTGTGTGTGTGTGTTTTATTAGTATGAGTGGTATAGTGTTTTATGGTATATTTATATCACTTAGGTAGGCAGTATAGTATTGTATGGATATATTATTAGTATGGGAAGTATAGTGTTTTATGGTATGGTGTATTTATATATTGATCAGTCACAGTCAGTCATGTGAAGTAGTGAAAAGAGAAGCATCCCCTGTACATCTATACTTTTGTCACCCACTTACAACAAGAAAAATATTAGCAAACGCCGTCACAGATTTAAAACTTTTCATAAACTTGTTAATTGATAATGGAGTGCACTTACAAACGTTTTCTCTTTATATAAATATTATTATATAAACGTTTCATCTAGCCTTTTCAGTAGTAATGGGAACATGAAATAATACCGATGCTCATGTGGGAGTAAAGAAGAAAACAATGACTTGACTTTTTCATTTTATATTTCGTTGCTGTCCTCTGTACCTTTCCGTGTCTGAAGTAATACCAAGTCAGGAGAGAAAGCGGCAAGCGTGAACCTTGCTTATTATGCAGTCATGATCCTTTTGCTATTTTCTTCTCCAGGTCAAAGGTGGTGGAACGGCCTTTGACTCGAGGAAGAGACGTAGCCACCAAGAAAGTCTCCCATTCCTCCTTCTCTGTCTCAAACGCTATTTAGTTTATGCATTTTACCAGCGTCAAATTACACAACCATGATATCACATTGAATTCTGAGGCCATGCATGAGAATTATACATGCGTAGTAGGAATACCACGAAGAAAAGGAGTAGGAAATGATGACAACACTGTCTTCATACTACTGTACCATTTGTCCTCCCTGCCATCCACTCCGGCTTAGTTATTATAATCCTCCGTTACCCTTCCCATCGTAAACTACATAAGGTACCTTCTGTCACCCCCTCTTTGACCACCACCACTACCCTCATTCACCACTCACTCCTTCCCTCCCTTATTCTCCTCTCCCTCTCTCTGTGTCACCCTTATTCACCAATCACTCCTTCCCTCCCTTATTCTCCTCTCCCTCTCTCTGTGTCACCCTCATTCACCACTCACTCTTTCCCTCCCTTATTCTCCTCTCCCTCTCTCTGTGTCACTCTTATTCACCACTCACTCCTTCCCTCCCTTATTCTTCTCTCCCTCTCTCTGTGTCACCCTCATTCACCAATCACTTCTTCCCTCCCTTATTCTCCTCTCCCTCTCTGTGTCACCCTCTCCATCACCGTCATACCCTCACCCACTATCCCTACCCCCTCCCTATCCATTACCCCCAACCTATCCTCCCTTCCCTCCCCCTCAACCCACTTCCCCCCAACCCATCCTCCCCACCCACTCTGGCCCACCATTAACTCAGCGGTGGGCAGGTCTCATTTGGACCCGTAGTGGACCCCAATCACGCACATGACCCCCTCCCTTCCCCTCCCTTTCCCCCTCCCTTTCCCTCTTCCTTCCCCTCCCTTTCCCCCTCCACCTAATCCTCCTCCCTTTCCCCCTCCACCTAATCCTCCTCCCTTTCCTCCCTTTCCCCCTCCACCTCCTCCCTCTCCCTTTCCCCTTCTCTCCTCTCCCCTTATTCTTCCTTAACCTCTTCCTCCCTCTCCCCTCCTTTCTCTCCATCCCTCCTCAACTCCATCTCCATATTTCCCTCTCATATCCCCCTCCTCCCCTCTCTCTCTCTCTCTACTCCCTCACACTCTCCCCTTTCTCTTCCTCCTCGTCGTCGTCGTCCATTCTAATGTGTTGTATTGATCATCTCATTGTCAGCCTTTCCTCATCCCGCCTGCCATTGCCTCTCTGCTCACCGATCCAACCCACAACACACAAGTGGCAATGGATACGGTAGATTGGATTGGGGAAACGTTTGTACACAGCAATACACAGCTTACGCCGACACAGTTATACATACTCGTTAACGGGCCGGCACATACATACATACACGCGCGAATATAAGTATACGCACACACACAGGTATACGCACACACACACAGGTATACGCTCACACACACAGGTATACGCACACGCACGCGCGCACACTTGCAGGTATACGCTCACCCACCCACACACACACAATGAGAGAGAGAGAGAGAGAGAGAGAGAGAGAGAGAGAGAGAGAGAGAGAGAGAGAGAGAGAGAGAGAGAGAGAGAGAGAGAGAGAGAGAGAGAGAGAGAGAGAGAGAGAGAGTACACACACAATCAAGGTTGGGAGAGCCTCTTGAGACTGAGAGTGGGATGTGTTTGTTTGTTTGTTTGTTTCCTCATCCCCTGGTGAGTGTCTGAGTGGGAGGCTTCAGTACTGGCGAGAGGAGCAGCAGTCTGTGTGTGTGTGTGTGTGTGTGTGTGTGTGTGTGTGTGTGTTTGCGTGTATGTGTGTGTGTGTGTGTGTGTGTGGGTGTGTGTGTGTGCGTGTGGGTGTGTGTGTGTGCGATATATATATATATATATATATATATATATATATATATATATATATATATATATATATATATATATATATATATATATATATATATATATATATATTAACAGTTATACAAGAATTACCCTCATCACTTTATGCTTAAAAAATGACGTACCTCTTCCCTAAGTCACCACTAAGTAAACACACGTACACAATAAAAAAAATAATATAAATAATAATAATATGGCACGTGGATATATTTCCCTTCTTTTTATTTTAATTTGGGAGACGTAAGTGAAAATTTGCATATCTCGGTGTGCAATTTTGGTATAAGTCAAGAGTCTAGAACTACACTCGTACTTTCATCTTTACTGCCCTTAATACTAAATTCCTTCACATTCCTTGGTCTCGATTTTCTCCTCCAGTATTAGGTTGGTTATTATTTAAGGAGACTGTAAGGAGCGAGGAATTCAGACTGTTGCTAAATTGCTATACATCTTCTTGCTAACAGTTTTTTTTCTGAGGTTCATTTCCTACACTACGAAGAACCACAGTTAAAAAAAAGCTCGACATAAAATTATATCATAAAACGAATTATCGCTCACTCCTTTAATTAACTCTATGCATTACAATATAGCTTAAACAAATATATATCTCCAGTTGGACTTTATCAATTTATGCACAATATTTGATACGCGCTACTTGTGCGTTTCCTGGTATGATAAAGTTGATTACACAGCGCGAGGCTAAAGAGCAACATTAAAATATAACTGAGGCCAGAATATATTTGATTAAGTAATATTTTTCCTCTATCGGGTTTATTCGTGTTAAAATCTACGGTCCTGACACGCCACGTTTAACTTACTCGCTGTTAATCTGACTTTGGTCTGGTATGAGTGCCGTGTCCTCTCCCACTCACTCTCCCACTCACTCTCCCACTCACTTAATCACTTATTTGCATACACACGTACACACTCATACACAGATATACACACGCACATACACACTCACGAACACGCACACATACAGACATATACACAGACACACGCATACACAGACACACGTACACATTCATATACAGACACACGTACACAATTCATACACACGCAGACACACGCACATACCTACACAGTCAGCCACTCACTCACGCACACACACGCACACACACGCACATACACGCACATACGTACACAGCCAGCCACTCACTCACGTGTGTGTGTGTGTGTGTGTGTGTGTTCTGGTGCGTGCATGAGCGAGCAATTGAATCTAATGTTGCCCTCATGATGTCAGGGATGAACTCAGGGACAGTAATTAAATATAGACTCAACTTTATACACTTATATATAAACTTTATATTTTTGGTGTGGCAGCAGGTCGTCTCCAAACACGGTAGTCATTAGGCCAAGGAATTAATTAAGATCTCAAGAACTGACTGAATGGAGGAGGAGAAAGAGAAGGAATAAGGAGGAGGAGAAAGAGAAAGAAGAAAGAGGAGGTGGAGAAACAAAAAGAGAGAGAGGAAAATGAGGAGTACATGGAGAGGATGGACAGGGACAAGAACAAGTGGAGAGAAGAAATATAACGTGAGGAGAAAGAGAGGAAAATGAGGAAGAGTAGGAGGTGGAGGAGGAGGAAGAAGGGGGTGAGGAGGAGGAGGTGGAGGAGGAGGAGGAAGGGGGTGAGGTGGACGTCTGAGTATGACATATAAATTACGATGTCATCAAGGCTTATGATACCACG
>JAWZYT010006212.1:22500-53962 GCA_034508575.1 Petrolisthes manimaculis
TCAGCAAATTAAAATAAATAACTCTCGATACTGTAACACCGCTTTTAATTCGTGTTCTGCCAATTCCTGGAAATTATAATGCATAGAACCGAGTGAATGTGTATTTATTTTAGAGACCCACGGAAAATAGCACATGTCTGGTTTTAATAAATGCTTTTCCAACAATAACGGGATTTTTTTTTTTTAATCTTACTCTCTCTTTTTCTCTCTATCTCACTCGTCTCTTTTTCTCTCTATTTCACTCGTCTCTTTTTCTCTCTATTTCACTCGTCTCTTTTTCTCTCTATCTCACTCTCTCTTTTTCTCTCTATCTTACTCTCTCTTTTTCTCTCTATCTCACTCTCTTTTTCTCTCTATTTCACTCTCTCTTTTTCTCTCTATCTCACTCTCTCTTTTTCTCTCTATTTCACTCTCTCTTTTTATTTCTATCTCACTCTCTCTTTTTCTCTTTCTCTCTCTCTCTCTCTTTCAACACACACACACACTCACAAACACACACACACAAACACACCCAAACAAACACACCCAAACACAGATACACAGAATACCTGTTTAATTTAGGCCACAGTTCATTACGTCAAGGTAACAGTACCGTAAACCTAATTTCTGTTCGTTAGCGCGACAACGAGTTTTCATTAGCGCTCTCATCTGTCCTGGGTAAAAAGTGAAATGTACAGAGGTGGACAAAATGCAGAGCTTGTGTCTGATAAATAAGTGAAATGGGCAGAGGGGAAAAAAACATAATGTACAGTCGGCTTTAGGAATTCTTACACAGGTCATTGAATAAAGGTGTTTTTTTTTTTATATTCTTTACATATATACTGTTGGCATTGTTCTGCCGACTGATTCAATTATTAGCCAAAATAATGTTACCGGAAAAGATTGGACGTTAGGAAATTTGTGTACGACGAAAATAATGTTCTAGTTGTTACGAGCCCTTGATGTGACAGTGGTGGTGTATACGTATTCCTGAGTCCGACGGTACAGAGGTGGGCAAAATGCATACCTTGTTTCTGGTGAATAAGTAAAATGTTTCAGAGGGGAATATCATAATGTGGGGCTGTGTTGTTGTTGTGTTTGGGTAATACTGTATTCAATATGTATAGCCTTCATTAATTTATCAGTCTGTCCGTCTCTCCTTTCATCTGTTTGGGTGTGTGTGTGTGTGTGTGGATGAGTCTCTCTGTCTCTGTCTCTGTCTCTCTCTCTCTGTCTCTCTGTATCTGTCTCTCTGTATCTGTCTCTCTGTCTCTTTCTGTCTCTCTGTCTCTCTCTCTCTCTCTCTCTCTCTATCTATCTATCTATCTATCTATCTATCTATCTATCTCTCTCTATCTATCTATCTCTCTCTCTCTCTCTCTCTCTCTCTCTGTCTGTCTCTCTGTCTCTGTCTCTCTGTCTCTCTCCTCATTCCAAAGCCTGTGTGTGAAGCGATGTAAGGTACTCAGGAATCGTCAGTACTGTATGTTCTTACCTGCACCACACCAGGTCTGAAATATCTAAAAGCACACACCACCCACCCTCATTAGACGGAGATCATAGCGTGTCAGTGCCTAACATGCGCTTATTAGAAGGAGAAAATGACGTGGCAGCAACTAATACACCCTCATTTTCCTCATTTTCCTCAGGGATACTCGATCGACCCAGTCCTCCTCTTCCTCCTCCCCTCCTGCACCACCATGGAACTTCGACCACACACACACACACACACACACACACACACACACCAAGTCGGTAAGTACTGAGCAATTATTTCTTTTTTTTTCTCTTTGTACACACACTTAAAATGACCATAGTTACAGGGTGGATTGATTATATTCTTAGGTAACGTTGGAGTGCCATTGTGTTAGTATCATTTATTACCTCCGCCAAGGAGGTTATGTTTTCACCCCTGTATGTTTGTCTGTTAGCAGGATTACGCAAAAACGCATGGACGAATTTTGATGAAACATTGTGGGAAGGTCGGGTATTGTAGTGGCAACAATTGATTAGATTTTCAGATTTCAAAGGTCAAAGGCAACGAAAAGGTCAAAAACACATTTATAGCCATATCTCGGGACTCGCTTGAGCTAGAGACTTCTACCTGGGCTCATATTGTAGTATTTAGCAAGGCCTAAATTTTGACCTATATTCGACCTTGAAAAGGTCAATGACCTTTAAGATCGCCTGAGGGTCAAGTAGAAGGTCAAATATGAAGTTGTTCCGATTTCTTCGAAATTTTGCAGTTGGAAATTATCTGGCATTGGCAGAGGTTTGCATTCTCTGAATGCTTCCATTCTTATTATCATTATTATTGTTGTTATTACTTGGCGAATTTCGCCAAGTATGTTGCTCAGTGGTCTTGTGTGTTTGTGGCAATGTCTGTAGAGTTCGCGGTCTACAGGTCGCAATTCTTGTCCGATTTTGCTGAAATTTTCACCACAGGTAGGCATCAACATTTCTAGGTCACCTTTTGTTTTTCAAGGTCAAAATTGTAAAAAAACTGAAAAGAAAATAAAACCTGAGCAGTGTTCGAACCAACGCCGGCAATGGTGAGTGAGGAAAGGGGAGCTCTTAGCGCTCATGGATAACCACTCGACCATCGTGACGGCATTGTCATTTCTGCTTCTGGTGGTACTTGAGCGATGGCTGTATTCCTAAAACTCGCGACTTGAGCATTAGGTCGAAAATCAAGGGGTCTGAATTTTGCCATACTTTCGCCAAGTCCTCGCTCTACGAGCAAATGTTCATTTTTTTTGTTATTATTATTATTGCTATTATTATTATTATTATTATTATTATTATTATTATTATTATTATTATTATTATTATTATTATTATTATTATTATTATTATTATTATTATTATTATTATTATTATTATTATTATTATTATTATTATTATTATTATTATTATTATTATTATTATTATTATTATTATTATTATTATTATTATTATTATTATTATTATTATTATTATTATTATTATTATTATTACTACTAATTATTATAATTATTCATATTATTCTTATTATAATTATTATTATTACTACTAATTATCATCATTATTATTATTCCTATTATTACTATTATTATTATTAATATTGAACAAGAAATGGTATAGTCTGCCAGGAACATTGCATTCCTTTATCTTCACTTTCCTTTAATTTTTCTCATCATTTCTAAAATTTACTCTCGTCTCCTCCTATTTTTATTTTTATTCCTACCCTCGCCGACAGCACCATTTTCCTTTCTTGCCTCCCCCCCTTACCCCCCCCCCCACACGAGACCACCATTACGCCATTATAGTTTCTTATGACCGACCCCCCTCCATCCTCACCCCTCAACCCCCCTCCATCCTCACCCCTCAACCCCCCTCCATCCTCACCCCTCAACCCCCCTCCATCCTCACCCCTCAACCCCCCTCCATCCTCACTCCTCAACCCCCCTCCATCCTCACCCCTCAACCCCCCTCCATCCTCACCCCTCAACCCCCCACCTCAAGTTTCCCTTTCACTATTTTTTTCATAATTCTAACTACTGTCACTATTTTGTCATCTCTTTTGCCTTTCACAATTTAACTGTTTTCATTGTCACACAGGATTAAAAAGGAGAAGGAGGGGGAGAAGGATGTAGAGGAGATGCATAGCTAAAATAGGATGAAGAGAAAGAGGAGGAGGAGGAGGAGGAGGAGGAGGAGGAGGAGGAGGAGGAGGAGGAGGAGGAGGAGGAGGAGGAGGAGGAGGAGGAGGAGGATAAAGAAGAGATACAGGGGAAGATAAGATAAAAAGGAAAGGTTAGAGAGAGGAGAATGAGAAGGAGGAGGAAATGGAGAAAAGCTTTGATTTGTACAGTATGTATGTATGTATGTATGTGTAAATAATATTGGAAGGAAATGGAGAAAGCATTGATTTGTACTGTATGTATGTATGTATGTGTAAATAATATTGGAAGGAAATGGAGAAAGCTTTGATTTTTACTGTATGTATGTATGTATGTATGTGTAAATAATATTGGAGACAGTGCCAGCTTCACCCTCACATTGTATTCCCTCACATCGTCGACTTCAACGAAAAGAAATCCTACAACGCATTTCTTCCGCGTCTGTACAACATGGGAAGGTGATAAAACTCGGGGCTGGGTTTGCTTTGTAGAGATTAGACAAAGAGAAATATGTCGGGGCGAAAAAATGTGTTAGAAGTGAAATATAGGTGAGAGGACGACCCGGCCCCCTAAAAAAAAGAGAAAAAAAAGAGAGAGATAAAAAGTCATGGGAAGTAAAAATCTGGGGTAAAATTTCAGAAAGACCCAGAGGAGAGTTGGGAGAGAGAGAGTGAGAATGAAAGAGTGAGACAGAGACAGAGAGAATAAATGGCATAGAGGAAGAGAAGGGATAGACAGACAGACGGTATGATAGGCAGAGACAGATCAACACAGATAAAAATATGGACAGAAGTGCACAAGCAGAAGAAAAAACTGTCCTGAATCTGACAAAGAAAGTCCTGCCTGCCTGCCTGCTTGCTTGCTTGCCTGCTTGCTTGCCTGCCTGCCTACTTGATTGCTTGCCTGCTTGCTTGCCTGCCTGCTTGCTTGCCTGCCTGCTTGCCTGCCTGCCTGTCTGCCTGCCTGCTTGCCTGTCTGCCTGCTTGCCTGCCTGCCTGCCTGTCTACCTGCCTGTCTATGCATTGTAGAGGGTACTCAATACGGCCCCCACATTCCCACATGACCTCCACCCCCAACTCAAAAAATTTCCTCACCACTCTTTTCTTTTCATCTGTGTTCCTTTTCCATTCCGTGTCCTTTCCCAAGTCCCTCCTCCACCCCAACCTCAGTCCAGGACATTTTCTTCCTCTCTCCCTCTTTTTCCGACTCTCTTCTTTCCTCCACCTTCCTCTTTCTCCCACCTTCCTCATTCTCCCACCTTCCTCTTTCTCCCACCTTCCTCTTTCTCCCACCTTCCTCTTTCTCCCGCCTTCCTCTTTCTCCCACCTTCCTCTTTCTCCCACCTTCCTCTTTCATTCACCTTCCTTTTTCTCCCATCTTCCTCTTTCTCCCACCTTCCTCTTTCATTCACCTTCCTCTTTCTCCCATCTTCCTCATTCTCCCACCTTCTTCTTTCATCCACCTTCCTCTTTCTCCCACCTTCTTCTTTCATCCACCTTCCTCTTTCTCCCACCTTCTTCTTTCATCCACCTTCCTATTTCTCCCACCTTCCTCTTTCTCCCACCACTTCTTCCCTCCTTCCAATTCCCGTTTCACCTTCAGTTTTTCCCTTGTTCTCCTTGGCCCCCGTTTCCCTTTCCTCGTCTTGAGTTGTGTGGAAGCCTTTCATCAGGGGGCCAGTCCTTGTCCTAATCCCCTCATCTTTCCTACCCCAGCTGAGCGCTCCCTCCAACCCTGCCCCCCACCCCCCAGCCCTAACCCCAGTCCTAAACGCATCCTTCCCTTCCCCTCCACACCCCACATCCCACACACACACACACGTACGTTATTCCCAGCCCTCACCCCACCCATCCTTACCCCACCCATCCTTACCCCACCCATCCATATCCTACCCATCCTTACCCCACCCATCCTTACCCCACCCATCCTTACCCCAACCATCCTTACCCCACCATCATTACCCCCCCATACCACACCCTTTTCATTCCTCCTCCTTCCACACACGTTTTTCACAGCTCTCCCCCACAGACAGGACATTCATTCAAGACCCACACACACATCCTTCCCAGTCCCCCACCCCCAACCCCCACACACTTTCTTCCTAGCTAGCCCTCCCCCCACAGATAGATTTTCAAGTTCTCCCACACACACATTCCTCCCAGTCCCCTCACACTCACACACCACACATACATAATACACACTCTTCCCACACCCGTATTCACAAGTAGTAGTAGTAGTAGTAGTAGTTGTTGTTTGTTGTAATAGTAACGTAGTAGTAGTAGTCGTAGTAGTAGTAGTAGTAGTGGTGGTGGTGGTGGTGGTAAAAACATCAAATTTATTATTATTGTTCTCTGTCACATTGTTAACTTGTCTATTTATTCATGTGTGTTTGCGCATCTATTTGCATATGCACACATATACGTTAGCACAGACAATCTACATATATTTGCATACATATACGGTGTTGTCATCATCAGGGTTGGCTGTTGCAGTAATCCTCTACCCTCATCGCAATGTACATCAATACATTAGCATATACTGTACCCCTCCCTCATTCACTGGTACACACACACCCTACACTACACACACACACACACTACAGTACACACACACACTACAGTACACACGTATACACACTACAGTACACACGTATACACACTACAGTACATACACACAGAGAGGAAGAATGACACACACACACACACACACACACACAATGACATCTTTGGGGAAATTCAAGTCACCACCATTGCAACTTTACAACACAACTGGACTCTCTCCTCTTTTTTCAAGTTTTCTTAAAGAGCATTATAATAGAACAGGCTCCTCTTCTCTGTTAGTGTTAATTGGGAAGCAGGGATGATGGAGAGTCACACATGTTGTTGCTTTGTTGTTGTTGTTGGTGGTGGTGTTGTTGGTGGTGGTGTTGTTGTTGGTGGTGTTGTTGTTGTTGTTGTTGTTGTTGGTGGTGGTGATGTTGTTGGTGGTGTTGTTGTTGTTGGTGGTGGTGGTGGAGGAGGTGTTTTTGTTGTTGGTGTTGTGACTTTTCTGTGAATGTTCATAACTTTTATGTTCACGTCTCAGTGAAATGAATACACAAAATTTACTTCCATCACACACGACCATAAATCCTGGCACAAAATACATCACAGACTTGAGTGGGAAATTTTTAAGGGGAAATTATTCGTTTGTTGGTGAGTTGTAAGGTCTCTTGATTCCTCCAAACTATGCCAGCAAACAGATCCCCCATTAGTACCACTGAGGGCGTCTGTTTTCTGGTGTAGTTAGGAGGAATCAGTAGCCTTTCAATTCATCAACAAAAAAATCTCCCCTTAATACCTTTATAGGGCACATAATATGTTGTGTGTGTGTGTGTGTGTGTGTGTGTGTGTGTATGTGTATGTGTGTATGTGTATGTGTGTGTGTGTGTGTGTGTGTGTGTGTGTGTGTGTGTGTGTGTGTATGTGTGTGTGTGTGTGTGTGTGTGTTTGTGTGTGTGTGTTGACTCGAGTCTGGGTAAATACCATTAGATAACCACAGCGGGCAATAAGACCCCCGCTACTGTCTTGGAATCACCCTGTGTGTGTATGTGTGTATGTGTGTGTGTGTGTGTGAAAGAAATAGTGTGTGAGTGAGTTTGTGTGTGAAAGAGATATATATATATATATATATATATATATATATATATATATATATATATATATATATATATATATATATATATATATAAATATATATGTATTTTAATATCTCTTATGTATGTGTGTATGCTGGTGTATGTCCTCTATGCTATGTATGTATGTATATGTGTGTGTGTGTGTGGCACTGTTTACATGTCATTACGAGGGCCTCCTGTCTTGTTAGTGCCACCGACACGAGGCACTGTACTGCACTGATGCTAGCTGGCACCTCTACACCTCACCTCACCTCACTCTTACTTCACTTCACCTCACCTCACCTCACCTCACTCTCACCTCATCCTCGTCTCACTTCACCCTCACCTATTAATTTCCCCAGATTAAGCCAGGAAACAGACCACCTCAATGTTACTTTAATGGGGATGTGTTTCGTGGTTTGGAAGAGTCTTTAGCCTTCAATTGCTGGACCTAAAGCGACCCCCTTAGACTGTCACTCCTGCCTCCTTGTTGTACCTTGATTCTGAACTTGCCATCCCTCCTGCACTTCAATTAGACAGCCTACAATCTGGACCACACACACACCTGAATTTCAATTGCACGACTGCAGCCTGAACCATCATACGCACACACACACAGGCACGCATACAAGCGCGCACGCACACACACATACAGGCACACACACACTCACACATATACATATATACATACAAGCACACACACACACACACACACAGGAAACACACACCTATATATTTTCCAGACACAAAACACACACACATCGTCTGTAACTTGCACACACACACACACATCGTCTGTAACTTGCACACACACACACACACACACACACACACACACACACACACACCAGCTAACTGACACTCTTGACCTCTGCTTTGCACTCAACCAAACGCACATCCGGGTTCGATCCCCAGCGGAGACCCATTTTTTAGACTGTGACGTGGACCCCTCTCCCACTCCCCCCTTCTCCCCCCCTGCCCCTCCCCCTCCCCCTGCCCCTCCCCACGCCCCTCTCCCCTGGGGTGGCTACTCGTCAGGGGGGTCTCGCAGGTGTCACAACTTTGGTCTCTCTGTCACTGTCTGTTTGTATGTCTGTCTATCTCAATGTGTCTCTCTCACCCTTGGTCTCTCTCTCTCTCTCTCTCTCTCTCTCTCTCTCTCTCTCTCTCTCTCTCTCTCTCTCTCTCTCTCTCTCTCTCTCTCTCTCTCTTTCTCTTTCTCTTTTTCTTTTAAGTTTTGTAGGCACCCATTGTAGCTGTCTCTCTGTAGCTCTTATTCACACATACACACACACACACACACACACACACACACACCATTCCCCCCCACACACACTATAGGTCAAACTACATAACTGCAGCTGACCTGACCTGACCTGACCTGACCTGACCCTGGCCGCCATGTTGGTACAGTGACCCTGAGCCTTGCCTGACCCCTTGACCTTTCCACCTCGCGTCATTATTTTTATCCAGTATATTTCTCTCTCTCTCTCTCTCTCTATCTCTCTTTATCTCTATCTCTCTTTATCTCTATCTCTCTTTATCTCTCTCTCTCTCTCTCTCTCTCTCTCTCTCTCTCTCTCTTTCTCTGTGTTAATCCATCAAGACACACACACACACACACACACACACACACACACACAAACTCCACACTCACTTACACTCACTTACACACACACACACACACACACACACACACACACACACGTCACCCCATTCTTGGTTCTCAGAGAAATCATTTGACCATTCCTCTCCCCTTCTTCTATAAATCTATCCATTATTTATACTTCTCTTCTCCCCCTTGCCAATTTCCTCTATCACGACTTTTCTTTTTCCTTTCTCTCTCCTCCTCAAATTCCTCACTTCCCTGTCTTTTTTTCTTCTTCTCCTTCTCCTTCATCTTCTTCTCACACTGTTCTTTCTTTCCTCCTTTCTTCCTCGTCACTGATATATTCTCTCTCTCTCATTCTCTCTCATTCTCATTCTCATTTTCTCTCTCTCTCTCTCTCTCTCTCTCTCTCTCTCTCTCTCTCCTCTCTCTCTCTCTCTCTCTCTCTCTCTCTCTCTCTCTCTCTCTATCTATCTATCTATCTATATATCTACCTATATCACTATCTATCTATCTCTCTCTCTCGTTGTGGTATTTCATGTTTTTTCGTCTCTTCCCTTCACATATTTTTCGTATTTTCTTTCTGACCTCTCTTTCTCTTCCCTTGTTTTCCTCCTCCTCCTTCTTCCTATCTTCCTCCTTTTCTTATTCACCACTCTTAGGTATTCTTTTTCTTCTTTTTCCTCCTTCCCTTCCTCCTCTTCTCTTCCTTTTCCTTTCTTTCCATGTTGCTATTTGATGGTCCTTTGTATGTATCCTTTGTATATTCCTTTATTTATTATCCTTCCCTTCCCTCCTCCTCTTATCATTTATCACATCTCGTCATGCTTCTCCCCTCTTTCGTCTCTCTTCTTTATCTACTTCTGCTCTTCCTCTTGTATTCCTCCTTATTCTCTTTCTCCCTCTCTTCCTCCTCTTAATTAACCCTCCCTCCTTTCTCTCCTTTCTCTCCTTTCTCTCTCTCTCATCCTTCTCTTAATTAACCCTACCTCCTTTCTCTCTCTCATCCTTCCCTCCATTCGCTCTCTCTCTCATCATTCCCTCCATTCTCTCTCTCTCTCTTATCCTTCCCTCCTTTCTCTCTCTCTCATCCTTCCCTCCATTCTCTCTCTCTCATCCTTCCCTCCATTCTCTCTCTCTCTCATCATTCCCTCCATTCTCTTACTCTCTCATCCTTCCCTCCATTCTCTCTCTCTCTCTCATCCTTCCCTCCATTCTCTGCTCCCTCACGTCCTCACCCCATTTTTCATTTCCCTATCCTTGCAGCTGCCTACTCCCATAATTCTTGTACAGGGGAAAAGAACGATCCTCATGGGAATATACATACCCCTAGTACCATATCTCTTACCATGTCTAACTCAAGCTAAGATAACTTAATGTAGCTTAACGTGACATAAAGCTAAGATAACATAATATAGCTTAATGTAACATAAAGATAAGATAACATAATATAGCTTAATGTAACATAAAGCTAAGATAACCTAATGTAACTTAACGTAACACAACTCACCATGACATTAACACACATCCACACAACATAATATTATAATAGTAGTATTTAACGCAGCACACCACAACACAACACAACACAACACAACACAACACCAACACACAGCCTTACATAACCCAAGACAACACCACCACCAACACAACACAACACAGCCTTACATAACCCAAGACAATACCACCACCAACACAACACAACACAACACAACACAACACAACACAGCCTTACATAACCCAAGACAATACCACCACCAACACAACACAATACAACACAACACAACACAACACAACACAACAACACACCAACACACAGAAGTACAACATGAATACTATTTCCTATCGACATCATCATCAACACGACAACAGCAACAATACACACAAAATGAAGCGTTTTTCGAACAACAACAACAACAACAACAACACACACACACACACACACACACACAGCTTAGCCCCCTCCCCACCTCCCATCGTTTAACTTCCAAAAGGCATTATATTTACACTCTATTTCAGCGTGTATATTACCTTTCATCCCAGGCACAATAGCAGGGATAAACGCCCCCCTCCCTACCCCAACCCACGACCCCCTGAAAACTGCACATCGAGTGAATGCAAAATAACCGAGGGATTGTTTATTGGTTGATGTTGTTGTCGTTGTTGTTGTTTTGTTGTTGTTGTTGTCGTGGTGATAGCATTGGTCAATTGGTTGCCGTCAGCTGGGGCGGACCATCAACTCTTGTGTGTTAATCGTCAGTGAAAACAATGGGTGAATATTGACCCCTGGCGTGTGTTTTGTTGTGTTGTGTGTGTTATGTGATGTTGGTGGGATTTACTTTTTTTTCTCTCTCTCTCTCACACATGCTGGACGCGCATAAACACACATGCTGTACACGCACAGATACACATTCTGTACACGCACAGACATGCATACACATTCACTCACATTCAGTACACACACACTCACATTCAGTACACACACACTCACATTCAGTACACACACACTCACATTCAGTACACACACACTCACATTCAGTACACACACACACACACTCACAAATATGTTTACAATACAAACAGTTGTTCTAAATAAACTTGTTTGTTCTCGTCCTCAAATAATTCCTTAGGTCGACTTTTCTGTTTTCATTTTTGTTCTTGTTTCGTTTTACCATTTTCTTTTTTTTCTGTTTCATTTCTTTTTCTAACATTTCCTCTCTCTCACATTTTTTTTTACTTATACTTCCCTATTCCTTTCCCTTTGTTCCTCTTTTCATATTTTATTTCACTTTCATTTCCTTTTACATCCTTTCTTCCTTTCATTATCTCCTTTAAACTTTTATCTCGTAAATAAACAACTCACACACACACACACAGACACACACACACACACTTTCACACACACACTTTCACACACACACATTCACACACACACATTCACACACACACACACACACACACACACACAACATCAGCATTATGAAAGTCAACATCGTAACACATTTTGGGAAGTAACCCATCTCTTAGTCTGCCTGCCTGTGATTCGCCCACCCCTACAGTCACCACCCTGCAAAAATAGACTCTCGCCCCAACAGTGACTGACCACTAGGAAGGGAAGCTGTGCGACCCCCACATCGTCACTTGGTGGTGTGGTGGGTGTATGTATTTATAGGCACAATAGTTCAGGGGTCACACTCACGTCACTACCTACATCACGCTTTTAATCTCTCTCTCTCTCTACCCCCTTCACCTTTCTCTCCTTTACTTCTCTCTCTCTCTCCCAAATCATCCCCTTTCTCTCCTTAACTTCTCTCTCTCTCTCTCAAATCATCCCCTTTCCCTCCTTTACTTCTCTCTCTCTCTCTCTCTCTCTCTCTCTCTCTCTCTCTCCCAAATCCTCCCCTTTCCCCTCCCCCTTCCTTCTCCCCTTTCTCTCCTCTCTTCCCTCCCCTTCCCCCTGTGGCAGCTTCACACATGGGATAACGTGTAAATACTTTGAAAGGTGTCAGTCCTCTGCACTCTATTATACACCAAGTGTCTATGTATGTGTGTATGTAGTCTGTATGTATGTATTTAGGTGTTATGTTAATATATATGTAGTGTGTATGTATGTATGTATATATGCAGTTGCTATGTGTTCATTATGCATTTCTATGTGTGTATGTACTGTATGTATGTGTTCTTTCCCCATGTGTATGTGTGTATGTATGCAGCGTTTATGTATGTATGTATGTATGCAGTAGGAGTGTATGTATGTATGCAGTAGGAGTGTATGTATATATGCAGTGCCTATGTATGCAGTGTTTATGTATGTATGTACAGTATGTATGCAGTGTGTCTATGTATGCAGTGTGGATGAGTTCTTTCCACGTATCGATGTATGTATGTATTTATGTATGCAGACGAACACAACAGCAAACCAGTAAAATATATTTAATTCAATCTGTCTCTCCACTTTTTTTTCTCTCTATTTTGGAAGGTGAGGCTTGAAGTTACTAGAGAGGAGGGAGAGGAGGAGGAGGAGGAGGAAGTTGAAAATCATGTCCAGCGTCGTTCGAGATGCCTATTGTAGATGTAATTGTAATTTGGGAAGAAGAATTTATAGATGTGTATACGAAACTTGTAATATATTTTTCTCTTATTTGACCACAAGAGACAACCACGATAATAAAACTCTTAGATACTCAGACTCAGATCTCGTAAGCCATAGATATAGAACAGTACTAAATCTCTAAGCCACATGACTAATAATATAGATATATACATAATAATAATAAATATATACTTTACTCCTCCTCCTCCTAACACCAGAGCTAATAATATAGACATACGACTGGACCATAAATTTTACCCCGGGGTCTGTACACTAGTGGGTGGTGAAATATGGCAACACTGGGTTCGTTTACATGGCAGTACTCGAGTCGTAATGCCGGGGTAACTTCCATTTGATTGTGAGGGATGGCGTACTTCGTAATGTAAACAAACACAGCGTTGCCATATTTCACGACCCGAGGCGACGTCTGTTATGCCTGTAATTCTCTTTTCTTTTCTGTTCTTTGGTTCCGACTGTGCATTAAGAGAAAGAAATATGAGGAGAGGTAAAAGGAGGGGAAAGGAGAATGAGGGACGGAAGAAGGAGAGGGAGAAGAGAGAGAAGGAGCTAGGAAAGAAAGAGAGAGAGAGAGCAAAGTAGGAGGAAAAAGGGAGAAGTGAGAGAGAGAATACTTGTCCTATTCACGGATTCAGAGCAATATTGTGTGTGCTTGCGCTCTCTCGCCCGCTCTCGTGTGTGTGTGTGTGTGTGTGTGTGTGTGTGTGTGTGTGTGTGGTGTGTGTGTGTGTGGAGGGGAGAGAGAGAGAGAAAAAAAAAAGAGGGAAGGGGAGAAAGAGCTATACATTACATATTCATTTTAGAGAATATTATTGAAAGCATCAATTATGGACCTAACCAATTTTTATTAATAGTTGTAGTGAAAGCAGATGCTGTGGAATGGAACCCGACCTTTATATAATTTTGCATAATTAAACTTTACACAGGAAATGCTTACTCATTTAACACGCCAATTATTCAACTGAGTATAATCTTTCATAATTAGCCTCCTCTTCAACACGAGGCAGGGTAGTGATTTTGTAATACGAGTTTTTGGACATTTTTTACACGATTTTAACTCTTCGAAAACATGTACAAAAGGTCGAGGTTGGCATTTACGAGTTTTTTGGACACATACTCTGTCAGTGAAATTTAGGCTAAGTCTTTCCACATTTCCTTCCACCTGTAAGTCCCTGAATGTCACCTTTAATCACTACATACATACATACATCAGAATCACAATATATATTTTTTCTATCTATTCCAATATACATGCTTCATATTATTATTATTATTATTATTATTATTATTATTATTATTATTATTATTATTATTATTATTATTATTATTTTTATTATTATTATTATTATTATTATTATTATTATTATTATTTTCCTCCATTCATTCGCATCTATGTCAGACCCAAAACAACATATCACCACCTCTCTCTCTCTCTCCCCACTCCAGCTGTTATCTCCCATTTGTCCCTCTCTTTTCATTCACATCAACCTCAAATCCACACCACTGTTTATCATTCTTTGCCATCAACTCTTCATTCCAGCCCCGTGTGCCGTCCCTTTCATATGACACTTAGTAGACACACCAGCAGGCCTTCCTCACAAAATATTCCATAGATGTAGAGTGAAGGAAGGGGACATGTGGTCTTGTTGTATATATCATTTTCCCCTTTTCCCTCCTCCATCAAATTTCTCTTCCTTCTCCTCCATCCTCCTCCTCCTCCATCCTCCTCCTCCTCCTCCCCCCCTCCTCCTCCTCCTCCTATTCCTCCTCCTCCTCCTCCTCCATCCTCCTCCTCCTCCTCCTCCAGCTTCCCCCTCCTTGTATCTATGAACATGATGGTGTGTAAAGGAGGTGTTGATGATCTAGAATAATGGTTGTAGGCTTCTCCTTCATACAAAGTTTTATAATATGTTTTCCTCCCCTACTTCCCCGTGTACAGACAGGCCCAATAATCCTGCAACATCTGAAACGGCCTCGAAAAGTATTGCGAAACTCTAACTTACATGTTGGTCTCGTGTCATGTTGATGTTCATGATTCACTCCAGTGGCTTTACTTTCAATTCAGATCCAGATTCAGATATTTGGATCTTACTTTCAATCACCCGAAGCAGGCAGGACTTTTGATCGAGACTTTACCCTAGTAAGTTAAAATTCATTCGACCCTTTTGCTGTCGGTATTTTGTAGTATATAGTGGTTCATCCAAACTAGGTCAGGAAAATACCCACCATAACAAAACAAACAAACAAACAAACAAACGAGTCGGGGGACAGCAAATTATTTCCTTCATTACACACACACACAGTCACACACACACAAACACACACACACACAAACACACAAACACAAACACAAACACAAAAATTATAAATAGCTACCAGTTGCTGACGGACGCAAAGAGACGCAATTTATGATGGGGACTGTACGCCTCCACAAATCCGACCTGTTTTTGTACCCCTCTGACCCTCTCTCGGTTCAGCCTTTATTTATATCACTGACATTGTACTCAAGCATATGTGGCAAGAGAGAGAGGATTACAGAGGGTCGAGCTGTGTAGGATCAAGGCCTTTTTACCGAGTGGGAGAGAGGGTTGGTTGGTTGGATGGCTGGTTTGTTAGTTGGTTTTGTTGGTTGGTAGGTAGGTAGGTAGGTAGATGTGTGTGTGTTTGTGTGTGTGTGTGTGTGTTGGTGGTATATTTATGTGTGTTTGTGTGTGTGTGTGTGTGTTGGTGGTATATTTATGTGTGTTTGTGTGTGTGTGTGTGTGTGTTGGTGGTATGTTTGTGTCGTGTTTTTGCATATACTGGTGAGTGCGACTGTCTGTGTGTGTTTGTGTGTTAATGTGTGTATATTCTATATATCTAAATGAAGAGACTCTGTTTGTATGTCATGCTATACAAATTGTCATGTGACCACCTACAGCGCCAGGAATTCAGGCACGGAAAGTGTGTGACAGTGAGGGGGGTCCTGGTCCTGGTCCTGGTTATTATTGGAGGCTATACCTTGGCTATTGGCTCTACATGTGTTCACTATACTTATATAGTACATCAGGAGACGATCCTCCATCAGTGTCTCGGACAGATCAGGCATACCAACCCTGCACTCCTAAAAAAATAAATTTCAATATTTCAATTTAAAGAATGGTTCCAACACTGTATTGTACTGTATGTATATAATGTATATATGTAATAATTTTCCATGTATCTAAGTATATGTATGTGCGTCAGAGTATAATTTTAGAGAGAGTCTGGCTGTGTTCTGGTGATGAAGGAAATAATACGGTGACAACCTAATTTCCTTCTCTTTACCGTAGAAGATACAAGGTGGATTGACCCACAGATTGGCTGGGGGTCTTATCAGTCTTGTGTAATTGCTCAACATTGTTTGCTACAAGTTTTATTTTTCGTGTAGTTTAGCAATAGAGCAGATAGATTAAAGGGAAAGACATTTTGTATGAATATATGTATGTGGATGTGTACTGTTTTGTTTTTATTCCTTTACTAAACATCTTTCTGAGTTGATGTTAAAGCATAATATAGTATATTATCAAATAATTAAAAACGATTGGAGTTTATTTTATAATTTGTACATGCTGATCAAGTACAGAAATATTATAATAATTATAATCGTAATACACAATTTTATTTTTTACTCTCTGTCCTTGTCCAAGATAAGTGAATTTGTGGACCATCAAATTTGTCACACATCTTACTAAACACACAAACCGTATACATCCTTCCCTACTACACACACACATTATCAGGACATTATATACCACAGTCTTTCCAGTTCTCGTTTATATCATCCTCTGCTTCTCTCACTCACTGCCTGTGTTCCAGATGAGTGGGTAGGTGGGTTGGTGAGACTGTCAGGTAGTTGTTGTTGTTATATGTCTTCATCCTTCCCTCCTCCCCAATCCCTCATTCGCTACACAACCTTACCATATGCCTCGTGGCTGACTGACTGACTGACTGACTGGGATGCGAGGCTCAGACACAAATCCATTGCACCCTCTCTCTCTCTCACTCACTCACTCACTCACTCACATACAGCATTCTCTCTGTCTCTGTTTGGCTGTGTCCTTGTCTGTTTGCATGCATGCATACATACATACATACATACACGCGCGCACACACATATTGTTCCACATTTCGCATGCTTTCTCTTTCACATCACATGCACACTCACTCTGTGTGTGTGTGTGTGTGTGTGTGTGTATGTGTGTGTGTGTGTGTAACTAACTCTCTCTCTCTCTCTCTCTCCACACACACACACACACACACACAGACCTTCACAAAGCACTCATTCAGGTGGCCGTCCCGTCTGGCTGGCTGGCTGGCGGGAGAGATTCGTGATTTTCAGAGAGCCAGTCCGTCATTGAGTCAGGAAAGGGAATCACGCTCCTCATTTCATTTCTGAGTATCCAACATTAAGGGAAGAAGCCTGTCGGGGCAGATTGAAGACTACACGTATTTTCAATCCCTGATATGAAACGCGTCCCAGAAATAGTTTCATACGGAGAGATTCTGTTTTCTATTTTAGTATTATTTTTTTTTAGTATATTTTAGTATTTAGACGAACAGCAGACGATTTGAGACGAAACAGGGAAATACAGACAGACACACACACATACACGCAAACACACTCGCATGCGCAACCCTTGTAAAAAAAAAAATTATACATATATATAAATAAAAGAAAGTAAAGGAGTATTTGGGAACAACCCTTGTGTATGCATTTCACCCCCATCGCCCCCCACCACCCCCTTCGCCCCCCAACAACCTCCATCCCTCCACCATCCCCACCATCTTCATCCCCACCCACCACCTCCATCTCCACCCAACCACCATCAACCACCCTCTTCACCCCATCATTTCCCCCCCTCCCCCCACAATCCCCCCCATCTCCCTCACCATTCCCCCCCCCCCTCCCCCCTCCCCCCAACCCCCCCACCATCGCCCCCCACCACACTATATTGACTGAAAAGCTTTGTTCATATTTAATTGCCTGACTCTATATATACGGTATACTACATAGATAACTCGTGTATCAATAAAGTGCCACAGTCCAATTTTAGTTTTTGTATATATTTTTATTTAACAGTTATTTTGTCGTATTTGTGTTATTATTATTGATATTATTATTACTTTATTGTTGTTATTATTATTGATATTATTATTACTTCATCATCATCATCATCATCTCATATCATCATCATCTCATATCATCATCATCTCATATCATCATCATCTCATCTCATATCATCATCATCTCATATCATCATCATCTCATCTCATATCATCATCATCTCATATCATCATCATCTCATCTCATATCATCATCATCTCATATCATCATCATCTCATCTCATATCATCATCATCTCATATCATCATCATCTCATCTCATATCATCATCATCTCATATCATCATCATCTCATATCATCATCATCTCATCTCATATCATCATCATCTCATATCATCATCATCTCATCTCATATCATCATCATCTCATATCATCATCATCTCATCTCATATCATCATCATCTCATATCATCATCATCTCATCTCATATCATCATCATCTCATATCATCATCATCTCATCTCATATCATCATCATCTCATATCATCATCATCTCATCTCATATCATCATCATCTCATATCATCATCATCTCATCTCATATCATCATCATCTCATATCATCATCATCTCATCTCATATCATCATCATCTCATCTCATCTCATCTCATCTCATCTCATATCATCATCATCTCATCTCATCTCATCTCATCTCATATCATCATCATCTCATCTCATCTCATCTCATCTCATATCATCATCATCTCATCTCATCTCATCTCATCTCATATCATCATCATCTCATCTCATCTCATCTCATCATCATCTCATCTCATCTCATCTCATCTCATATCATCATCATCTCATCTCATCTCATATCATCATCATCTCATCTCATCTCATCTCATCATCATCTCATCTCATCTCATCTCATCTCATATCATCATCATCTCATCTCATATCATCATCATCTCATCTCATCATCATATCATCTCATCTCATCTCATCTCATCTCATATCATCATCATCTCATCTCATCATCATCTCATCTCATCTCATATCATCATCATCTCATCTCATCTCATCTCATCTCATCTCATATCATCATCATCTCATCTCATCTCATCTCATCTCATCTCATCTCATATCATCATCATCTCATCTCATCTCATCTCATCTCATCTCATATCATCATCATCTCATCTCATCTCATCTCATCTCATCTCATCATCATATCATCATCATCTCATCTCATCTCATCTCATCTCATATCATCATCATCTCATCTCATCTCATCTCATCTCATCTCATATCATCATCATCTCATCTCATCTCATCTCATCTCATCTCATATCATCATCATCTCATCTCATCTCATCTCATCTCATCTCATCTCATCATCATCATCATCTCATCTCATCTCATCTCATATCATCATCATCATCATCATCTCATCTCATCTCATCATCATCATCATCATCTCATCTCATCTCATCTCATATCATCATCATCATCATCTCATCTCATCTCATCTCATATCATCATCATCATCATCATCTCATCTCATCTCATCTCATATCATCATCATCATCATCATCTCATCTCATCTCATCTCATATCATCATCATCATCATCATCTCATCTCATCTCATCTCATATCATCATCATCATCATCATCTCATCTCATCTCATCTCATATCATCATCATCATCATCATCTCATCTCATCTCATCTCATATCATCATCATCATCACATCTCATCTCATCTCATCTCATATCATCATCATCATCATCATCTCATCTCATCTCATCTCATATCATCATCATCATCATCATCTCATCTCATCTCATCTCATATCATCATCATCATCATCTCATCTCATCTCATCTCATCATCATCATCATCATCTCATCTCATCTCATCTCATATCATCATCATCATCATCATCTCATCTCATCTCATCTCATATCATCATCATCATCATCTCATCTCATCTCATCTCATCATCATCATCATCATCTCATCTCACTCATCTCATCATCATCATCTCATCTCATCTCATCTCATCATCTCATCATCATCATCATCTCATCTCATCTCATCTCATATCATCATCATCATCATCTCATCTCATCTCATCTCATATCATCATCATCATCATCTCATCTCATCTCATCTCATATCATCATCATCATCATCTCATCTCATCTCATCTCATCATCATCATCATCTCATCTCATCTCATCTCATATCATCATCATCATCATCATCATCTCATCTCATCTCATCTCATTCATATCATCATCATCTCATCTCATCTCATCTCATCTCATCTCATCATCATCTCATCTCATCTCATCTCATCTCATCTCATCTCATCTCATCTCATCTCATCTCATCTCATCTCATATCATCATCATCTCATCTCATCTCATCTCATCTCATCTCATATCATCTCATCTCATATCATCATCATCTCATCTCATATCATCTCATCTCATATCATCATCATCTCATCTCATATCATCTCATCTCATCTCATCTCATCTCATATCATCATCATCTCATCTCATATCATCATCATCTCATCTCATATCATCTCATCTCATATCATCATCATCTCATCTCATATCATCTCATCTCATATCATCTCATCTCATATCATCATCATCTCATCTCATATCATCTCATCTCATATCATCTCATCTCATCATCATCATCTCATCTCATATCATCTCATATCATATCATCTCATCTCATATCATCATCATCTCATCTCATCTCATATCATATCATCTCATCTCATATCATCATCATCTCATCTCATCTCATCTCATCATCTCATCTCATCTCATATCATCATCTCATCATCTCATATCATCATCTCATCTCATCTCATCATCATCTCATCTCATCTCATATCATCATCTCATCTCATCTCATCTCATCTCATCTCATCTCATCTCATATCATCATCTCATCTCATCTCATATCATCATCTCATATCATCTCATATCATCATCATCATCTCATCTCATCATCTCATATCATCTCATATCATCATCATCATCTCATCTCATCTCATCTCATATCATCATCATCATCATCATCTCATCTCATCTCATCTCATATCATCATCATCATCATCATCTCATCTCATCTCATCTCATATCATCATCATCATCATCATCTCATCTCATCTCATCTCATATCATCATCATCATCATCATCTCATCTCATCTCATCTCATATCATCATCATCATCATCATCTCATCTCATCTCATCTCATATCATCATCATCATCATCTCATCTCATCTCATCTCATTCATCATCATCATCATCATCTCATCTCATCTCATCTCATATCATCATCATCATCATCATCTCATCTCATCTCATCTCATATCATCATCATCATCATCATCTCATCTCATCTCATCTCATCTCATCATCATCATCATCATCTCATCTCATCTCATCTCATATCATCATCATCATCATCATCTCATCTCATCTCATCTCATATCATCATCATCATCATCATCTCATCTCATCTCATCTCATATCATCATCATCATCATCATCTCATCTCATCTCATCTCATCTCATCTCATCATCATCATCTCATCTCATCTCATCTCATCTCATCATCATCATCATCATCATCTCATCTCATCTCATCTCATCATCATCATCATCATCATCATCTCATCTCATCTCATCTCATCATCATCATCATCATCATCATCTCATCTCATCTCATCTCATCATCATCTCATCATCTCATCTCATCTCATCTCATCTCATCTCATATCATCATCATCATCATCTCATCTCATCTCATCTCATCTCATATCATCATCATCATCTCATCTCATCTCATCTCATCTCATCTCATCTCATATCATCATCATCATCTCATCTCATCTCATCTCATCTCATCTCATCTCATCTCTATCATCATCATCTCATCTCATCTCATCTCATCTCATATCATCATCATCATCTCATCTCATCTCATCTCATCTCATCTCATATCATCATCATCATCTCATCTCATCTCATCTCATCTCATCTCATATCATCATCATCATCTCATCTCATCTCATCTCATCTCATCTCATATCATCATCATCATCTCATCTCATCTCATCTCATCTCATCTCATCTCATATCATCATCATCATCTCATCTCATCTCATCTCATCTCATCTCATCTCATATCATCATCATCATCTCATCTCATCTCATCTCATCTCATCTCATCTCATATCATCATCATCATCTCATCTCATCTCATCTCATCTCATCTCATCTCATATCATCATCATCATCTCATCTCATCTCATCTCATCTCATCTCATATCATCATCATCATCTCATCTCATCTCATCTCATCTCATCTCATATCATCATCATCATCTCATCTCATCTCATCTCATCTCATCTCATCTCATTCATCATCTCATCTCATCTCATCTCATCTCATCTCATATCATCATCATCATCTCATCTCATCTCATCTCATCTCATCTCATCTCATATCATCATCATCATCTCATCTCATCTCATCTCATCTCATCTCATATCATCATCATCATCTCATCTCATCTCATCTCATCATCTCATCATCATCATCATCTCATCTCATCTCATCTCATCTCATATCATCATCATCATCTCATCTCATCTCATCTCATCTCATATCATCATCATCATCTCATCTCATCTCATCTCATCTCATATCATCATCATCATCTCATCTCATCTCATCTCATCTCATATCATCATCATCATCTCATCTCATCTCATCTCATCTCATCTCATATCATCATCATCTCATCTCATCTCATCTCATCTCATCTCATATCATCATCATCATCTCATCTCATCTCATCTCATCTCATATCATCATCATCATCTCATCTCATCTCATCTCATCTCATATCATCATCATCATCTCATCTCATCTCATCTCATCTCATATCATCATCATCATCTCATCTCATCTCATCTCATCTCATCTCATATCATCATCATCATCTCATCTCATCTCATCTCATCTCATATCATCATCATCATCTCATCTCATCTCATCTCATCTCATATCATCATCATCATCTCATCTCATCTCATCTCATCTCATATCATCATCATCATCTCATCTCATCTCATCTCATCTCATATCATCATCATCATCTCATCTCATCTCATCTCATCTCATATATATCATCATCTCATCTCATCTCATCTCATCTCATCTCATATCATCATCATCATCTCATCTCATCTCATCTCATCTCATATCATCATCATCATCTCATATCATCATCATCTCATCTCATATCATCATCATCATCTCATCTCATCATCATCTCATCTCATATCATCATCATCATCTCATATCATCATCATCTCATCTCATCTCATCATCATCATCTCATCTCATCATCATCTCATCTCATCTCATCATCATCATCTCATCTCATCTCATCTCATCTCATCTCATCATCATCATCTCATATCATCTCATCTCATCTCATCTCATCATCATCTCATCTCATCTCATCTCATCTCATATCATCATCATCTCATCTCATCTCATCTCATCTCATATCATCATCATCTCATCTCATCTCATCTCATCTCATCTCATATCATCATCATCTCATCTCATCTCATCTCATCTCATATCATCATCATCTCATCTCATCTCATCTCATCTCATCATCATCATCTCATCTCATCTCATCTCATCTCATATCATCATCATCTCATCTCATCTCATATCATCTCATATCATCATCATCTCATCTCATCTCATCTCATCTCATATCATCATCATCTCATCTCATCTCATCTCATCTCATCTCATCATCTCATCTCATCTCATCTCATCTCATCTCATCTCATCATCTCATCTCATCTCATCTCATCTCATATCATCATCATCTCATCTCATCTCATCTCATCATATCATCATCATCTCATCTCATCTCATATCATATCATCATCATCTCATCTCATCTCATATCATATCATCATCATCTCATATCATCATCTCATCTCATATCATCATCTCATCTCATCTCATATCATCATCTCATCTCATCTCATCTCATCTCATCTCATATCATCATCTCATCTCATCTCATATCATCTCATCTCATATCATCATCATCATCTCATCTCATCTCATCTCATCTCATCATCATCTCATCTCATCTCATCTCATATCATATCATCATCATCTCATCTCATCTCATCTCATATCATATCATCATCATCTCATCTCATATCATATCATATCATCATCTCATATCATCATCTCATCTCATATCATCATCTCATCTCATCTCATATCATCATCTCATCTCATCTCATCATCATCTCATCTCATATCATCATCTCATCTCATCTCATCATCTCATCTCATCTCATATCATCATCTCATCTCATCTCATCATCTCATATCATCATCTCATCTCATCTCATCATCTCATCTCATCATCTCATCATCTCATCTCATCATCTCATCTCATCATCTCATCTCATCATCTCATCTCTCATCTCATCTCATCTCATCATCTCATCTCATCTCATCATCTCATCATCTCATCTCATCATCTCATCTCATCATCTCATCTCATCTCATCTCATCATCTCATCTCATCATCTCATCATCTCATCATCATCTCATCATCTCATCTCATCATCTCATCTCATCATCTCATCTCATCATCTCATCATCATCTCATCATCTCATCTCATCATCTCATCATCTCATCTCATCATCTCATCATCATCTCATCATCTCATCTCATCATCTCATCATCTCATCATCATCATCATCTCATCTCATCATCTCATCTCATCATCTCATCATCTCATCTCATCATCTCATCTCATCATCTCATCTCATCATCTCATCATCTCATCTCATCTCATCATCTCATCATCTCTCATCATCTCATCTCATCATCTCATCTCATCATCTCATCATCTCATCTCATCATCTCATCTCATCATCTCATCATCTCATCTCATCATCTCATCTCATCATCTCATCATCTCATCTCATCATCTCATCATCTCATCTCATCATCTCATCTCATCATCTCATCTCATCATCTCATCATCTCATCTCATCATCTCATCTCATCATCTCATCTCATCATCTCATCATCTCATCTCATCATCTCATCATCTCATCTCATCATCTCATCATCTCATCTCATCATCTCATCTCATCATCTCATCATCTCATCATCTCATCTCATCATCTCATCTCATCATCTCATCTCATCATCATCTCATCTCTCATCTCATCTCATCATCTCATCTCATCATCTCATCTCATCATCTCATCTCATCATCTCATCTCATCATCTCATCTCATCATCTCATCTCATCATCTCATCTCATCATCTCATCTCATCATCTCATCTCATCATCTCATCTCATCATCTCATCTCATCTCATCTCATCATCTCATCTCATCATCTCATCTCATCATCTCATCTCATCATCTCATCTCATCATCTCATCTCATCATCTCATCTCATCATCTCATCTCATCATCTCATCTCATCATCTCATCTCATCATCTCATCTCATCATCTCATCTCATCATCTCATCTCATCATCTCATCTCATCATCTCATCTCATCATCTCATCTCATCATCTCATCTCATCATCTCATCATCTCATCTCATCATCTCATCTCATCATCTCATCTCATCATCCATCATCTCATCTCATCTCATCATCTCATCATCTCATCTCATCATCTCATCATCTCATCTCATCATCTCATCTCATCATCTCATCTCATCATCATCTCATCATCTCATCATCTCATCTCATCATCTCATCTCATCATCTCATCTCATCATCTCATCTCATCATCTCATCTCATCATCTCATCTCATCATCTCATCTCATCATCTCATCTCATCATCTCATCTCATCATCTCATCATCTCATCTCATCATCTCATCTCATCATCTCATCTCATCATCTCATCTCATCATCATCTCATCATCTCATCTCATCATCTCATCTCATCATCTCATCTCATCATCTCATCTCATCATCTCATCTCATCATCTCATCTCATCATCTCATCTCATCATCTCATCTCATCATCTCATCTCATCATCTCATCTCATCATCTCATCATCTCATCTCATCATCTCATCTCATCATCTCATCTCATCATCTCATCTCATCTCATCTCATCATCTCATCTCATCATCTCATCTCATCATCTCATCTCATCATCTCATCTCATCATCTCATCTCATCATCTCATCTCATCATCTCATCTCATCATCTCATCTCATCATCTCATCTCATCATCTCATCTCATCATCTCATCTCATCATCTCATCTCATCATCTCATCTCATCATCTCATCTCATCATCTCATCTCATCATCTCATCTCATCTCATCTCATCATCTCATCTCATCATCTCATCTCATCATCTCATCTCATCATCTCATCTCATCATCTCATCTCATCATCTCATCTCATCATCTCATCTCATCATCTCATCTCATCATCTCATCTCATCATCTCATCATCATCTCATCTCATCATCTCATCTCATCATCTCATCTCATCATCTCATCTCATCATCTCATCTCATCATCTCATCTCATCATCTCATCTCATCATCTCATCTCATCATCTCATCTCATCATCTCATCATCTCATCTCATCATCTCATCTCATCATCTCATCATCTCATCATCTCATCTCATCATCTCATCTCATCATCTCATCTCATCATCTCATCTCATCATCTCATCATCTCATCATCTCATCTCATCATCTCATCATCTCATCTCATCATCTCATCTCATCATCTCATCATCATCTCATCATCTCATCTCATCATCTCATCATCTCATCTCATCATCTCATCTCATCATCTCATCATCTCATCTCATCATCTCATCTCATCATCTCATCTCATCTCATCATCTCATCATCATCTCATCATCTCATCTCATCATCTCATCTCATCATCTCATCATCTCATCTCATCATCTCATCATCTCATCTCATCATCTCATCTCATCATCTCATCATCTCATCTCATCATCTCATCTCATCATCTCATCATCTCATCTCATCATCTCATCTCATCATCTCATCATCTCATCTCATCATCTCATCTCATCATCTCATCATCTCATCTCATCATCTCATCTCATCATCTCATCATCTCATCTCATCATCTCATCTTCTCATCTCATCATCATCATCTCATCATCTCATCATCTCATCTCATCATCTCATCTCATCATCATCTCTCATCTCATCTCATCATCTCATCTCATCATCATCATCTCATCATCTCATCTCATCTCATCATCTCATCATCTCATCTCATCTCTCATCTCATCATCTCATCATCTCATCTCATCATCTCATCTCATCATCTCATCATCTCATCTCATCATCTCATCTCATCATCTCATCATCTCATCTCATCATCTCATCTCATCATCTCATCATCTCATCTCATCATCTCATCTCATCATCTCATCATCTCATCTCATCATCTCATCTCATCATCTCATCATCTCATCTCATCATCTCATCTCATCATCTCATCATCTCATCTCATCATCTCATCTCATCATCTCATCATCTCATCTCATCATCTCATCTCATCATCTCATCATCTCATCTCATCATCTCATCTCATCATCTCATCATCTCATCTCATCATCTCATCTCATCATCTCATCATCTCATCTCATCATCTCATCTCATCATCTCATCATCTCATCATCATCATCTCTCATCTCATCTCATCTCATATCATCTCATCATCATCATCTCATCTCATCTCATCTCATATCATCATCATCATCATCTCATCTCATCTCATCTCATATCATCATCATCATCATCTCATCTCATCTCATCTCATATCATCATCATCATCATCTCATCTCATCTCATCTCATATCATCATCATCATCATCTCATCTCATCTCATCTCATCTCATATCATCATCATCATCATCTCATCTCATCTCATCTCATATCATCATCATCATCATCTCATCTCATCTCATCTCATATCATCATCATCATCATCTCATCTCATCTCATCTCATATCATCATCTCATCATCATCTCATCTCATCTCATCTCATCTCATATCATCATCATCATCATCATCATCTCATCTCATCTCATCTCATATCATCATCATCATCATCTCATCTCATCTCATCTCATATCATCATCATCATCATCTCATCTCATCTCATCTCATCTCATCTCATCTCATCTCATCTCATCTCATCTCATATCATCATCATCTCATCTCATCTCATCTCATATCATCATCATCTCATCTCATATCATCATCATCTCATCTCATATCATCTCATCTCATATCATCATCATCTCATCTCATATCATCTCATCTCATCTCATCTCATCTCATATCATCATCATCTCATCTCATATCATCATCATCTCATCTCATATCATCTCATCTCATATCATCATCATCTCATCTCATATCATCTCATCTCATATCATCTCATCTCATATCATCATCATCTCATCTCATATCATCTCATCTCATATCATCTCATCTCATATCATCATCATCTCATCTCATATCATCTCATCTCATATCATCTCATCTCATATCATCATCATCTCATCTCATCTCATATCATATCATCATCTCATATCATCATCATCTCATCTCATCTCATCTCATCATCTCATCTCATCTCATATCATCATCTCATATCATCTCATATCATCATCTCATCTCATCTCATCTCATCATCTCATCTCATCTCATATCATCATCTCATCTCATCTCATCTCATCATCTCATATCATCTCATATCATCATCTCATCTCATCTCATCTCATCATCTCATCTCATCTCATATCATCATCATCATCTCATCTCATCATCTCATATCATCTCATATCATCATCATCATCTCATCTCATCTCATCTCATATCATCATCATCATCATCATCTCATCTCATCTCATCTCATATCATCATCATCATCATCATCTCATCTCATCTCATCTCATATCATCTCATCATCATCATCTCATCTCATCTCATCTCATATCATCATCATCATCATCATCTCATCTCATCTCATCTCATATCATCATCATCATCATCATCTCATCTCATCTCATCTCATATCATCATCATCATCATCATCTCATCTCATCTCATCTCATATCATCATCATCATCATCATCATCTCATCTCATCTCATCTCATCTCATCATCATCATCATCATCTCATCTCATCTCATCTCATCATCATCATCATCATCTCATCTCATCTCATCTCATCTCATCATCATCATCATCATCTCATCTCATCTCATCTCATATCATCATCATCATCATCATCTCATCTCATCTCATCATCATCATCATCATCATCTCATCTCATCTCATCTCATATCATCATCATCATCATCATCTCATCTCATCTCATCTCATCTCATCATCATCATCATCATCATCTCATCTCATCTCATCATCATCATCATCATCATCATCTCATCTCATCTCATCTCATCATCATCATCATCATCATCTCATCTCATCTCATCTCATCTCATCATCATCTCATCTCATCTCATCTCATCTCATCTCATCTCATCATCATCATCATCATCTCATCTCATCTCATCTCATCTCATCTCATCATCATCATCATCATCTCATCTCATCTCATCTCATCTCATATCATATCATCATCTCATCTCATCTCATCTCATCTCATCTCATCTCATCTCATATCATCATCATCTCATCTCATCTCATCTCATCTCATATCTCATATCATCATCATCTCATCTCATCTCATCTCATCTCATCTCATCTCATCATCATCATCTCATCTCATCTCATCTCATCTCATCTCATCTCATCTCATCTCATCTCATATCATCTCATCTCATCTCATATCATCATCATCTCATCTCATCATCTCATCTCATACATCTCATCATCATCATCATCATCTCATCTCATCTCATCTCATCATCTCATCATCATCATCATCATCTCATCTCATCTCATCTCATCATCTCATATCATCATCATCATCTCATCTCATCTCATCATCATCTCATCTCATCTCATCTCATCATCATCTCATCTCATCATCATCTCATCTCATCTCATCTCATCTCATCTCATCTCATATCATCATCATCTCATCTCATCTCATCTCATCTCATCTCATATCATCATCATCATCTCATCTCATCTCATCTCATCTCATCTCATATCATCATCATCATCTCATCATCTCATCTCATCTCATCTCATCATCATCTCATCTCATCATCTCATCTCATCTCATCATCATCTCATCTCATCTCATCTCATCTCATCATCATCATCTCATCTCATCTCATCTCATCTCATCTCATATCATCATCATCATCTCATCTCATCTCATCTCATCTCATATCATCATCATCTCATCTCATCTCATCTCATCTCATCTCATCATCATCTCATCTCATCTCATCTCATCTCATTCATCATCATCATCATCTCATCTCATCTCATCTCATCATCATCATCTCATCTCATCTCATATCATCTCATATCATCATCATCATCTCATCTCATCTCATCTCATCTCATATCATCATCATCATCTCATCTCATCTCATCTCATCTCATATCATCATCATCATCTCATTCTCATCTCATCTCATCTCATATCATCATCATCATCTCATCTCATCTCATCTCATCTCATATCATCATCATCATCTCATCTCATCTCATCTCATCTCATATCATCATCATCATCTCATCTCATCTCATCTCATCTCATATCATCATCATCATCTCATCTCATCTCATCTCATCTCATCATCATCATCATCATCATCATCTCATCTCATCTCATCTCATATCATCATCATCATCTCATCTCATCTCATCTCATCTCATATCATCATCATCATCTCATCTCATCTCATCTCATCTCATATCATCATCATCATCTCATCTCATCTCATCTCATCTCATATCATCATCATCATCTCATCTCATCTCATCTCATCTCATATCATCATCATCATCTCATCTCATCTCATCTCATCTCATCTCATCTCATATCATCATCTCATCTCATCTCATCTCATCTCATATCATCATCATCATCTCATCTCATCTCATCTCATCTCATATCATCATCATCATCTCATCTCATCTCATCTCATCTCATATCATCATCATCATCTCATCATCATCATCATCATCATCTCATCTCATCATCATCATCTCATATCATCATCATCTCATCTCATCTCATC
>JAWZYT010006213.1:0-2500 GCA_034508575.1 Petrolisthes manimaculis
GGTGAACCATTAACTATTGGGTGACGGACAGATAATCATTCCACACACAGATGGAGAATAGATATATATATAGGAGACAACTAGCTAACACCCTCATCCTTACGTCCTTCACACACACACACACACACACACACACACACATTATTGTATTATTATTTTATATTTACACTTACACACACACACACACATTATTGTATTATTATTTTATATTTACACACACACACACACAAACACATTATTATCATTATATTTACACTTACATACGCAAACACAATAGACACACACACACAAATACAGATGGACTCAGACAGACAGACAGACAGACAGACAGACAGACAGACAGACAGACAGACAGACAGACAAAACAGAAGGAAACACACAGACAGACAGAAACTCTATAACCACCTGTCGTGAGTGAGTGACAGTAGTAAGGACAGACTGACAGATACACACACACACACACACACACACAGACAACCTTTTCTTAGGTGATAAAATTAATAACATACTTTTGGTACATTGGAGTTCACCTGTAAATTCGAAACTTTAACCAAACCGACCACAACAGGTTACAATTTTTTAATCTCGACTGTACTCGTACATATATTTTTTTTTTATTCTGAATTTCTGTCTTGTATATAATATTATTCTTTTTACTGTATTTTCTACCCTTTATATTTTCCTTACTGTATTTCTACCCTATCTACATTATTTTTTAGTGTATTATATAGTGTATTTTTTTAGTATATGGTGTATTTTTTTTAGTGTATATAGTGTATTTTTTTTAGTGTATAATTTATTATATAGTGTATTTTTTTTAGTATATATATATATATATATATATATATAGTGTATTTTATTTTAGTATTTACAGTACATAGTGTAATTTTTAAGTGTGTATATAGTGTATTTTTTTAGTGTATAATTATAGCCTATAGTGTATTTTTTATAGTGTATTTATAGTGTATTTTTTTAACACCATAATAACACCATGGAGGATATTTCCTCTTCGTCGACTAAACGCATATGTAATTCCGTTTCACAAGTTGATTAATTTAATTACGAACCAAATGAGTGATATACAGATTAATTTTTACCCATTTCAAAGTGTGTGTTGTGGGGGAGTGGGGGGTGGGGGGTTTAGGGGGGTGGGGATGGGGGCGTAACTGGATGAATTATTTCGCCATGACAAGCTACCATTAATGGGGACCAGCGTTGGCCGCAATATGACGGTGGTAGTGGTGTAATCCGATCCATGGGTTTATAAACGTAATTAACTCTTTCACTATACTGGCACCTAGCTCCCTCACCCTTCCCTGACCCTCCCTGACCCTCCCTGACTCTCTCTCTCTTCCCTGACTCTCCCTCACCTTTCCCTGACCCTCCCTGACCTTCCCTGACTCTCCCTCACCACTTCCCTGATCCCCTCCCTTCCCTGACTCTCCCTCACCTTTCCCTGATTTTCCCTGACCCCCATCTTGTTCTGGTACTACCCTGAAACACATACATCCCTACCCCACCTCACTTCACCCCTTCCTAACCCCACCCCACCCCACCTTTGTCGGATCACTACACCCTACTCACCCTAACCCCATCCCACCCACTCACCCTAACCCCACCCCACTCACTCTAACCCCAACCCACACACCCTAACCTCACAATGCCCCTCTCCCCACCCCACTCAGCCTAACCCAACCCCACACACCCTAACCCCACTCACCCTAACCCCATTCACCCTAACCCCACACACCCTAACCCCACTCACCCTAACCCCACTCGTACTAATCATCAAATACTACTAATTACCAACGACACTACCACAGCTAACACGATAATAAATACACGATAAAATACACTCACTATAACACCATTACCACTACCACTACAACCATTATTTTATCATCTACTACCACTACTACCATTATTTTATCATTTACAACCATTACCACTAACCCTACAACCATTATTTTATCATCTACTACCACTACTACCATTATTTTATCATCTACTACCACTACTACCATTATTTTATCTTCTACTACCACTACTACCATTATTTTATCATCTACTACCACTACTACCATTATTTCATCATCTACTACCACTACTACCATTATTTTATCATCTACTACCACTACTACCATTATTTTATCATTTACAACCATTACCACTACCACTACAACCATTATTTTATCATCTAATACCACTACTACCATTATTTTATCCTTTACAACCACTACAACCACATTTAGCATTTACAACCGCTACCACTACTAAAACTACCACCACAACAATCACTACCACTACCACAACCACCACCACCATCACAAACCACAATACTCCAACCACCAATACATATGTAATTTCAATTAACTGTCGTATCATAGGATTAGCTGTACAAATCAACCCGACAGTCAGTCAGTTAGTTAGTTAGTTAGTTAGTTAGTTAGTTAGTCAGTCAGTCAGTTAGTCAGTCAGTCAGTTAGTCAGTCAGTCAGTC
>JAWZYT010006213.1:7500-21523 GCA_034508575.1 Petrolisthes manimaculis
GGGGTCCAGACAGGCAGACAGCAGGGTGACAAGGCGCTGAGTGACAAGGGTGTGTGTCAGCGGGAGTAAGCTAAGAGGCCGGCGGGGTGGTGCTTGCGTGAGGCGTGGGTGGCGTGAGGTGGTTAATAGGTAAGGCGGGAGCTGCTTACGGGAACTGAGGGGTGTTTGCGTGAGGTGCTTGCGGGAGGTGTGAGAAGTTTGTGGGTGGCGTGAGGTAGTTAACAGGTAAGGCGGGAGGTGTGAGGTGTTAGCGGGAGGTGTGAGACGTATGTGGGTGGCGTGAGGTGCTTAAGAGAGATGAGGGAGATGCTTTGAGTTGAATAGGAAGGGATAGACAGGCGGGTTCCTTTCAAACCAACAAATTCTATAGAGTCTAATCTTGAAGTAATAGTTTAGTGGGTAAAACTTCCTGTATATATTGTACTGGTGGGTGAGTGGGTGGGTGGTGGGTGAGTGGGTGGTGGGTGAGAGTGTGGTGGGTGAGAGTGTGGTGGGTGAGAGTGTGGTGGGTGAGAGTGTGGTGGGTGAGTGGGAGGTGGGTGAGTGGGTGGTGTGTGAGTAGGTGTGTGAGTGGGAAGTGAGTGAGAGTGTACTGTGTCATACAAAATAATATAATCCTACAAAATACGACTTCATCTTTTATGGAATGCAAATGTGTGTGTGTGTGTGTGTATTCTTCCTTCCATTTTAAATTAATGTCAACTGGATTTCTGGTCATAAAAAAAAAAAGTCTTATCAGCCGAGGGGAACACACACACACACACACACACACACACACACACACACACACACACACACACACCAAAGTTGAAGACGGATATAAAAATGGAACAGGGAGGGACTCGCTATGGAAAACATATCTGGTGCCACCGAGTCCCACATTGATCCTCACTTTTCTAAAACTAAATGTATATGTGTGTGTGTTCTTGTTCTCTCTCTCTCTCTCTCTCTCTCTCTCTCTCTCTCTCTCTCTCTCTCTTTTAGTCAGTATATATTGGCAGGAGGAGTAAGGACTATGGATAAGCCACGGGTCAGTCAGGATAAAACAAAACAAAACAAAAAACAATACAAGATATTGAATGAAGCCAGCAGCAGGGAACAACACAACACAACAACAACAACAACAACAACAACAACAACACAACACACGACAACACACGACAACACAACAACAACACGACAACACAACAACAACACAACACACGACAACACAACAACAACTCAACACAACACAACACAACACAACAACAGCACAACAACACAGCACAACAACACAACACAACAACACAACACAACAACACAACACAACACACCAAACATTGACCCAAAATAACAATAAAGTGACTGAATGGATAAATGGAATAATGGAAATATTATTAGTGGCAATGATAAAAAATGCGATTGGAATAAAAAGATGAACAACAAAGAGGAAACCAATTATAGTTTGTAGGACATTAAAAAAAAAAATATATATATATATAACAAGAAAATATACTGCCATTTAAATTAAGGTGTCTATTTGTATCTTATGTAAAATTGAAAGCAAGTGTTCTTTCAAATATTACCACGAAACAGATAATTTAATTGATTATGGGGCAAGTTGTTGTGTGTTGATAAATCTGGAGCAAATTATTCCTCCAAACTATATTTTCCAAGCAACAGAAAAACACCATTAGTTTTGCTATTCTGGTCCTGTTTCCTATACAACTGGCAAATAAAAATAAAAATAAAAATAAAAAATAATTACCACCTTACGTTTACGAATATTAGTATCTGTTTTTAAAAGTAGACAAAAAATAAATAAATAAATAAATATATATATATATAAATAAGGAAATGAATAGCAAGGATGACAAAGCAATAAAAAAAAAAAAAAAAAAATAGTGTTAGATATAATTTAATTAGTAATACAGAATGGATATATATAAATTCACACATCTTAATCCTTTCTCCCAGCCACGAAGAAGAGAGAGGGAGAGAGAGAATGAATGATAGAGGAATGATGCACAGATAATTATATAAAGGAGAGAGAGAGAGAGAGAGAGAGAGAGAGAGAGAGAGAGAGAGAGAGAGAATTAGGAGAGGGGGCAGCAGTGAGGGAGGCAAGAGTTGTACTAATCCATACAATCCTCTGTGAAGATTGGACACAGGGCAGCAGAGAGAGAGAGAGAGAGAGAGAGAGAGAGAGAGAGAGAGAGAGAGAGAGAGAGAGAGAGAGAGAGAGAGGCGATTTAATGACTATAAGATGAGATAAAATTAGAGTGATACGTGTGTGTGTGTGTGTGTGTGTGTGTGTGTGTGTGTGAGTGAGAGAAAGAGAGAGGACGAAAAGTGTGTGAGAGTGGTAGGACGAAAAGTGAGAGAGAGAGAGAGAGAGAATGGTAAGCAGGAGGGCTGGTGATAGACATATATACTGGACGGCGGGTCACTAATCTGGGAGTAATGATGTGGGGGAATGTGTGTCTGTTGGAGGTCCTAATGTTTCTCTCTCTCTCTCTCTCTCTCTCTCTCTCTCTGCATCTTTCCTTTATATAATTATCTGTGCATCATTCCTCTATCCTTCATTCTCTCTCTCTCTCTCTCTCTCTCAACACGTTCCTACAACAACAAAAACAACAACAACACCTTAATTTATATCACGCCTTTTGTCCTTGTTATAAGTAATTTCCTCCTTCCGCATTCCTCCTTCCCTTCCCTTTCTCTCACCATTATTTCCTCCTCCTCCTCCTCAATTATCCTCCCTCTTGTCATGTTTCTCTCTCTCTCTCTCTCTCTCTCTCTCTCTCTCTCTCTCTCTCTCTCTCTCTCGCTCAGTTACCCACACGTCACTTCAATTCATTTCTTCATTATACACTTCTATGATTTTATTATATACTTTTTATTTCATTTCTTACGTTAATTAATATATTTTACACATACATTGATTTTTATTGAGTTTTGTAATACACACACGTAGGAGAGTTTTTGCTTTAGAGTAATGGGGAGGGGAGCGAGAGGAGAGAAAATGGGGGGAGAGTGGAGAGAAAATGGGGAAGGAGAGAAAATGGGGGGGAGGAGAGAAAATGGGGGGAGAGTGGAGAGAAAATAGGGGAGAAGAGAAAATGGGGGGAGAGAGAAAATGGGGGGAAGAAGAGAGAAAATAGGGGAGGAGAGAAAATGGGGGAGGAGAGAAAATGGGGGGAGAAGAGAGAAAATAGGGGAAAAGAGAAAATGGGGGGTGGGGGTGGAGAGGGCAACCAAACAGTTCCATTGATCACATCCGCCACTTGTTCCTAAGAGGGGGTGGGGGTGGGGGACGAGGGGGTAAGGGTCAGGAGGGTGAGGGGATGGGGGGTGGGGTCGGGAGGATAAGGGGGGAGGGGCCAACTAACACAAAAACATTTATATCCATCACATTTCGTTCCTTCCCAAAACATTTCGTCTGAGAGAACTATAAATAATCGTATCCACAACAATAACAACAACAACAATAACAACAACAACAACAACAACAACAACTGAATGCATCAACTCAAAAGACAATAATACTTTTTTTTTGTTTTTTAACTCATTATTATATATTACTACGGATTTCTTTACCTTACACATTTATTTATTTATAAGTATATATATATATATATTTTCATAAGTGGTTGTAGTGGTGGTAGTGGTGTTGTATTATGATGGTGGTGATGGTGTTGGTGGTGTCAAGATGTAACCCTCCCCTTCTCCCCCCTCCCCCCCCCCATTCCCGCACCCCCCTCCCCCCCCCAACGTAGCGTGAGGCAGACCAAAACATTATCCAAGCCGTCTCTCTCCCCTTCACCCATTGTAGGAAAACAAAGTGAATTAGGTGGCCTCTCTCTCTCTCTCTCTCTCTCTCTCTCTCTCTCTCTCTCTCTCTCTCTCTCTCTCTCTCTGTTTGTTTGTTTGTGTGTCTGTCTATTTGTTTGTTTGTTTGTCTGTCTGTGTTTGTGTGTTTCTGTCTGTCAGTCTGTCTGTTTTTATGTGTGTCTATCAGTCTGTTTGTCTGTGTTTGTGTGTCTCTGTCTGTCTGTGTCTGTGTCTTCTCTGTCTGTGTGTATGTCTTTATCTGTCTATGTTTCTCTGTGTCTGTCTGTCTGCCTGTCTGTGTGTGTCTAGCTATCTATGTGTGTCTGTCTCTGCCTTTCTACATAATCTCATTTCTTACCACAGTCCAGATTGACAAGGCCTTGCTTCAGTTATCATTCTCTCATTCTCCTTTCTTACTATATTTACCCTCTTCCTAACTACATGTCTACTTCTCTCCTCCTTCCTTATTCTCCAGTTTACTCCAATCCTGTTTATGCCTCTTCTTCTTTACTCTTTACCTTTTTTCTGTATTTTTTTCATTTCTCTCCTTCACCTTTTCATTTATTCCCTTTCATCAACCCTCTTCATTACTATTTTCCATTTTATCTATTTTCTTTTTCTCCTACTATTCCTCTTCCATATATTCTCTTCTTTTCCTCTTACCATCCCTCTTCCATCTTTGCTCTTTTTCTACTATCCCTCTTCCATCTATTCTCTTTTTCTACTATCCCTCTTCCATCTATTCTCTTCTTTTCCTCTTACTATCCCTCTTCCATCTATTCTCTTCTTTTCCTCTTACTATCCCTCTTCATTTATGCTCTTTATTCTCCTACTATCTCTCTCCCATTTCTCTACCCACTTCCATTTTATTCGTTTGTTAAATCACTTCACATCTGTCTGTCGCTCTTTTCTTCCTTTCTCTCTATGGTATGGTAAATTGGAGGACTACAGATTTCTCCAAAACTATCCCAGGAAACAAAATAATCTTGTTTTTTTTTTTTTTTTTGTAAGGTAGGTTTGGAGAATTCACTAACCCTCTTATTTCCTGTCAAGAGTTTCTTCCCCTAAAAAAAAAATGGAAAATAAAAGAAAGTAAAAAAATCACTCACTCCTTTCCCTCCCTGTAATCTGCCAATATTTTTTGCCTCTGTTCCTCTCGCTGCCTCCTCAGTATCTTATTCTCGGTGGAGAGAGAGAGAGAGAGAGAGAGAGAGAGAGAGAGAGAAAGAGAAAAAGAGAGAAAGAGAGAGAGAGTGTGTGTGAGTGTGTGTGTGTTTGAGTGTGTGTGGTGTGGTATGGTGTACTCTTAACATGGTGTGGTGTGGTGTACTAAAATACAGTATAGTGTGGTGTAGTGTGGTGTGGTGTGGTGTAGTGTGGTATGGTGTGGTATGGTGTGGAAGAGGTATAGCAACATCAGACCCCAACAGGACGCATGTATATTACTTAGTCAAATATCCCCATCGACCGCTAAAACGCCTGTGTAGGGGGGCAAGTTAGGGGCGGCAGGGGGCAGGGTAGGGAAGAGAAGGGGGCAGGGGAGGGGGCAAGGAAGGGGACTGATAGGGGCAGGTGGATGGAGAAGGGAAGAGGAGAGAAGGGATAAGGGAAAGAAAGGGACAGGGTTATAAAAGAAAAGGAAAGTAAGGAAAAGGGAAAGGAGACAGAGAAAGACAGGGAAAGGGAAAGACAGGGACAGGGGAAAGAAAGGGACGGGAAAGGAAAAAAAAAAAAAAGGAAAGTAGAGAAAAGGGAAAGAAAGGAAACGGGGGAAAGGGAAAGAAAGGGATTAGAGGAAAGTGACTTGATTCCTCCAAAGTATGCCAGGAAACATGACTAGATTACCAAATATAATGGCGTTGTGTTGCTTGGAATAGTTTGGAGGAATCAGTTACTCCAGATTTACCAACACTATACCACACCCTCAAAATTGATGGTAAAAATTGAGTAACGATAAGGATAAAGTAAGCTAACTGAATGATTGATTGATATTAGGCTCCACAACAGCGATGTCATATGGCGCCTGAGAAATAAACAGAAGAATATATAGACAGAAGTGAATTAATTATAGGAATACAACAAACAGATCACTTGGCTGTCAGCACGTTATTCAAACCCCTAAACTAATGCCAAGGAAATGATGATTATTAAAGTGTTTAGGAGAGTAAAATGGAAGGCTCACTCACCATGTCACTCACCATTTTCTCTCAGACCCAACAACCTGCTGCTGAGAAAGTCGGAAGGAACATACAAACATACATAACTTCATAAAAGAAATAAAGGAGAGACTATTTCCACTGTCCAAGAAAACTGTGTGTAGACAAACAAACAATTATTGCTACATCTTCAATTGAGCAAACTTACCACAATTCTTTGAAAACGTCGTGTGATATGTACATAGTTTTCAAGTGATGACAGACAGGCAAACAACACACACACACACACACACACACACACACACACACACACACACACACACAGACATCTTCAACTGAGCAAACCAACCATGACTTCTTTGAAAGAATCGTGTGGAATGAACATAATTTTCAAGTGATGACACACACACCTAGACAAACAGACAGACAGACAGATACAGGCAAACAAGACACACCTAGACAGACAGATAGACAGGCAAACAAGACACACCTAAACAGACAGACAGACAGGCAAACAAGACACACCTAAACAGACAGATAGACAGGCAAACAAGACACACCTAAACAGACAGACAGGCAAACAAGACACACCTAGACAGACAGACAGACAGGCAAACAAGACACACACACACACACACAAGTGGATAAAGACAGCAAGTTGTGTGGTTGTGTGTTGACTCGGCTATCTGGACGTGTGATGGGTTGGTTATGTTTGCTGGACCTTTTATGTGGCCGCTCCCTGGGTCAACACTTGGCCACCTCAGGTCATGCTGTATTATTCATCACAGGGAGGGTACTATTGCCATGGGGGGGGAAGGGTACAGGTTGTAGGATGGGTATAGGTAGGGTTGAGGTGGGGTGGGTTTGGTACAAGTTGTAGGGTGGGTATTGGGAAGTTGGGGTAGGGTGGGTGGGATACAACAGCTGTAGTTTCACTTTATAAAATTTTCGAGGATTTTTCACTCGAAGATGTTGCAGGACTTACTGACCATGACTTTACGAGTGAGTGATGTGTTGGTGTAATGAGGTTGATGCTTGGTATATGCTGATGTTAGTGAGAAAGTTGATGTTGTGGTGATATGCTGCATGCAAACATTTTGTCTTCGTGATAAGTGAGATGCTGTTAGGAAACTTTGCACAGTATTATGATAGTGTGTGTGTGTGTGTGTGTGAGAGAGAGAGAGAGAGAGAGAGAACGAGTGTGTGTGTGTGTGTGTGTGTGTGTGTGTGTGTGTGTGTGTGTGTGTGTGTGTGTGTGTGTGTGTGAGAGAGAGAGAGAGAGAGAGAGAGAACGAGTGTGTGTGTGTGTGTGTGTGTGTGTGTGTGTGTGTGTGTGTGTGTGTGTGTGTGTGTGTGTGTGTGTGTGTGTGTGTGTGTGTGAGAGAGAGAGAGAGAGAGAGAGAGAGAGAGAGAGAGAGAGAGAGAGAGAGAGAGAGAGACAATTTTGTACGAGTATAATGCTGAACGTTTTATTATTTTCCAATGTAAAAATACCCAGACTAAAATGTTGCCTCTTCCCTCAGGATGCACCAGTTCGGGTCTACAGGAATCCCAGCCAGCCGGAGGGACACAGACACTCGCTCTCCCCTTGATGACGACGACGAGGAGGACCTCATCAACCCAGGGTCACCTAACACCTTCGAGGACGACATATCTGAGGACGAGGTTTCACTTGATGCTCGCTCTCCGCCTCCTCCTCCACTGCCGCCTTCATCTCAGCCTCCAACCTCCTCCTCACACTCCGTCTCGTCACCTCCTCGCCTTCACGGACCTCCTACCAGTCTTCCCCTCTCGTTGGACCCTAAGATTCTAATATGTCGTCGGTCTCCAAGTCTGATTTCACCCTCATCTAAGGACACCGGTGGTAAGGAAGGGGAGCAGCGTGTGTCCCCCGGGGTGAAGGATGAGACCAGGGACATCCCCAAGACGGTACTGACGGAGACAACGCCCCCCAGTATCCCCACCTCCCTACAAGCCCTGGCCCCTGCACTCACCATCGCCTCCCTCGTATCATCACACAAGAGACCAGCGTCCCCATCAGACCACTACGTCACCCCCATCAGACCAATTCCCGAGAGACACGTGTTCGGCTACTCCATGCAGCCCTTGACTAAACGGCCTTTCACCCTGTCACCAATCGGACCTCTTACAGACCGACACTTCCTCTCTTCGGCCGGAGCCTTCCAGCCCATCCGGTTGCAGCCCAAACAGAAGGAGGAAACGTAAGGCGCCGCGAGGGGGACTCGAACCTGGACTATAAAACTGGCAACTCATGTGATATCAGGCTCTAATTTTAACTCCCTAACTGCAACACTTGTGACGCAGTAATGATCGAGGGTTTGGGTACCTATAGACATCAGCGCCACGAAGCTTTTACACCACGAGGAGGAACACTTTAAAATAATACGTATTGTACGCCTTGACGCCATTCTGAAGCCAAGATGTGATTTAAGGGAAAGTTTGTGTACCTATATAATTATACTTACTGTTACACGTGAACAGCACTAAACGAATTATATACAGTCACACTCAATCAAGGTTACACTATCTTTAATAACAACACCAAAACAAAAAGGTTAAGTGAATTAATAAATAAATATATATATATAATATTATATTTATATTGTATGGTGCCAGGGGGTCGATTTGCCCTAAAATAATAAAATCTTCAAAGTGTTACTCCTAAAACAACAACAACAACAACAACATTAACAACAAGCAAGTTTCTCGAGATATAAAACATACCTGGGCCTTTTTGGAAATTAAGATGGATTTTCCACACTACTGAGCCAACTATTGGAGCCCGTTCAGTGTAAATATTATAGGCTTAAGCTTCCATACACCACGACCACGACCACGACAACTTAAGCCCGTTCATTGTTAAGCTTAAGTTTCCGTAGAGCCGAACTTAAGCCTGTTCAGTGTTACGAAAAAAATATAAAGAATTTCCAGACAGACCCACTTTCAGATTTCAAATTATAGGAGTCTGTCTATTTCACTGTAAAGCAAACAACGTGTCTACAACAACAACAATAACAACAACAACAACAACAATAATATCATCATCACCCTCCTCACAGCAAGCTTGTTCAGTCAGTGTTCATAGTTGATTACTTAAAAGGAAAGGACTGATGGAAGGGACTGATGGACTGATGGAAAGGGCCTGATGGACTGATTGAAAGGACCTGATGGACTGATGGAAAGATTTATTGGAAGGGCGTAGTGGAAGGGACTGATGGACTGATAGAAGAACCTGATGTACTGGTGAACTGATGGAAGGGACTGATGGACTGATGGACTGATAGAAGAACCTGATGTACTGGTGGACTGATGGAAGCACTGATGGACTGATAGAAAGGGACTGATGGACTGATAGAAGGGCCTGATGGACTGATACAAAGGGACTGATGGACTGATGGAAGGGACTGATAGAAAGGGCCTGATGGACTGATAGAAAGGACCTGAAGTACTGATGGACTGATAGAAAGGACCTGAAGTACTGATAGAAAGGGACTGATGGACTGATACAAAGGGACTGATGGACTGATACAAAGGCCCCTGGTGGACTGATGGAAGGACTGATGGACTGATACAAAGGGACTGATGGAAAGGGCCTGATGGACTGATAGAAAGGGCCTGATGGACTGATAGAAAGGGCCTGATGGACTGATAGAAAGGGCCTGATGGACTGATAGAAGGGCCTGATGGACTGATAGAAAGGGCCTGATGGACTGATAGAAAGGGCCTGATGGACTGATAGAAAGGGCCTGATGGACTGATGGACTGATAGAAAGGGCCTGATGGACTGATAGAAGGGCCTGATGGACTGATAGAAAGGGCCTGATGGACTGATAGAAAGGGCCTGATGGACTGATAGAAAGGACCTGAAGTACTGATGGACTGATAGAAAGGGACTGATGGACTGATACAAAGGGCCTGATGGACTGATACAAAGGGACTGATGGACTGATACAAAGGGACTGATGGACTGATAGAAAGGGCCTGATGGACTGATGGAAGGGACTGATGGACTGATAGAAGAACCTGATGTACTGGTGGACTGATGGACTGATAGAAAGGGACTGATGGACTGATAGAAGGGCCTGATGGACTGATACAAAGGGCCTGATGGACTGATGGAAGGGACTGATGGACTGATAGAAAGGACCTGAAGTACTGATGGACTGATAGAAAGGGACTGATGGACTGATAGAAAGGGACTGATGGACTGATACAAAGGCCCCTGGTGGTGACGGGAGGAACTTCAGCTGAATCATTCATTAGTCGTGTAGGAATTAGCTAAGATTTTTATTCGATTCATATCATATACTATAATAATATAACATTATTATTATTATTATTATTATTATTATTATTATTATCATATGTACATAAATGTATTTCTCTGTACAAAGGTGTTCGTTCGTATGTGTGAGTGTGTCCCCCCCTCCCCCTCCCCCTCCCCCCCCTCTCCCTCCCTCTCTTCGGTTCTGTAGTTTGCACCTTCATTAATTAAACACACACACACACACACACACACAGAAAAACTATTAAAAATAATTCTATGAAGAACAATAATTATTTGAAGAACAATCTGTTATACAAATAATAACAAAACACAAGGTGAGAATTGAACACGTGTTGAAAATGTGTTGGCAGTGAAAAAAATAATTGTTGGCAGTGAAATAAATAGTGTTGGTAGTGAAATAATAATTGTTTTGGCAGTGAAATAATAATTGTTTTGGCAGTGAAATAATAATTGTTGGCAGTGAATAAATATTGTTGGCAGTGAAAAAATACTTGTTGGCAGTGAATAAATAGTGTTGGGAGTGAATGAAATAATATTGTGTGTTGTCATAGAAAAATAATTGTGTGTTGTCAGTGAAAAATTCTGTAATTGTGGTGTCAGTTTTGAAAATTTATGTTGGTAGTGAAATAATAATTATGTTGTCAGTGAATGAAGGGTGTTGGCAATCAAATAATAAAGGTGTTGGCAGTGAAATAAAGGTCAATTAAACTAAACCTGCCAACACCGTACATACATACATACATACAGAATAAACATACTCATAATAAAAATACATACCTACACACATACATATATACAAAACACTCATACATACATACCTACCTACTTACCTATACATACATACATGCATACCTACCTACCTACCTACCTACCTACAAAAAAAAAAAAAAAAAAAAAAACACCTATACATACATACATACATACCCACACACCTACCTACCTATACATACATACATACTTACATACATAAAAAACACTCATACCTACCTACCTACCTACACACACACACACACACATACATAGGTGTCCTGATTCCTAAAATGATGTATCCTATCCTATATCATAATTAGTCATTTTATTCTCCCTAATAAAGATATTTTATATGACAAATGGTGTCTTATCAATGAACCTTTATTTATATTGTAAAAGTGACTGAAAACAAAAAGAAAATTAAACTTTGTCTTGAAAAAGTGACAAAAAAAATAAAAAAAATTGAAATAATCTCTCTTTAGGTGTTCAAATTACACCTCATTATAATATGGAAAATTAATGAAATGTTTTTACTAGAATAAATATGTAACCACAATCATATATATATATATATACATAGATCATTATAATATATATGCTCCAAATTTTTTTTCTAACTTTGTGACAATATATCCTCCTCCCTCTATTATTATTATTATTATTTTTTTTTTTTTTTTTTTTTTTTTTTTTTTTTGTAAACGTAATAAAATCAAACGCCAATTACACTACAAAATCTACTTAACAAGGTGCTTATCTGTTACTTATATAGACTGGCGAGCACGTGTACTTATATCTAAGGTCATTAATGTATTACTTAGAGGGGAATCGGTATATAGTTCATCGGTATAAACAAATAAAATAAATAAATAGATAAAATAAAAATAAAAATGAAAATAAAATAAATAAAAATGAAAATAAAATAAATACGTAAATAAAATAAATAAAATAAATCAAAATGAAAATAAAATAAATAAAATAAATAAAAATGAAAATAAAATAAATAAAATAAAATAAAATAAATAAAAATGAAAATAAAATAAATAAAAATGAAAATAAAATAAATACATAACTAAAATAAATAAATAAATAAACCAAAATGAAAATAAATAAATAAATAAACCCTAGGATTGAAATAAACTCCATCCTCCTAAAATTGGATGTTAGTGAGTCCTTCAAATATTGTCACGAAACACAACCCATATGGAAGGAGTTTGTTTCGTGGCATAGTCAGGAGGAATCAGAAGCCTCCAATTTTCCTACAAGAAAATTGGAGATATAAGAGTCCTTCTAGCATTGCCACGAAACACACACACACACACACACCAACTCGTGAAATACCTGCCAGATATTGTATTGTTATATAGGGATAATTTTAACATCACAAAATGAAGTGAGGACAAGGAAATAAAGTGATAAAGTAGAAATAAAGGACAGCTGAGAGGTAACGTAAATAAATAAATATATATATAGCATACATAAATAAATAACTTTAGCAAATCAAAATAAAGTGGCAACAAGAAAAAATAAACTTAAAAGAAATAAATAGACTTCATGAAAAACTTTTTTTTTTTCTCACGCCAAATATGAACTAATAAATAAAAAATAAATACTGAGGGAATGTGTGTGTTCGTTTACCGTCCTAACCACATCAAGTCTAACTGTACATAACGAGTGAAGTGTGTGTGTGTGTGTGTGTGTGTGTGTGTGTGTGTGTGTATGTGTGTAGGGGGCGGGGAGGGGAGGTCAGTGTGTATGGTGGGTGGTGGGGGGGGTGAGGAGGGAAGTATAATGTGTGTGTGTGTGTGTGTGTGTTTTGCAGTTTTCCTGGGGTACTTTCGCTTATGGTTCTATTTCTTCTGTTTCCTTCCTGACACTTTCTCTGACAATTTTTTTCATTTTCTATTCCCTTGTGTTTTTAACCTAAAGGCTCCTCATCAAACTGTGTTGTTAATTAATCCTTCTGCCAAGTTAGTGTTAGTTTGTTGGGATGGATTACAACAATATGGTCCCCGTAATAATAATAATAATAATAATAATAATAATAATAATAACAATAACAATAACAATAATAAAAACAAAAACAATAATAACAATAACAATAATAATAATAATATCAATAATAATAATAATAATAATAATAATAATAATATCAATAACAATAATATCAATAACAATAATAATAACAATAATAATAATAATACTGTACTACTATATATCTCCTACATTCAAAACACACACACCCTCTTCTTATGCCCTGTAACAACTTTAATAACTCCTCCCATCTCCACCTTGCTCGAAAGTGTATAGTATAGTGTATAGTATAGTGTATATAATTATAGTGTAGGGGGCCAACTGGTGCCTATATAGTGTATGTTGTTGTTGTTGGTGGTGTGTTGGGATTACTACAATGGGGCCCAGGTAATGCTTTAGGTCACTACAAAGGGGCACACGAGATGCTTGCTGCTTTGTACTACACGACGCTGAGGACTGCTTGCTGCCTACATGCCTCCCTGCCTGCCTGAAAGTCGACGTGTGGATAAGACTGACTCTCTAACTGGCTCTACTCCCAGCAACGTTCACTAAAGAGGAAGAGAACCACATGTTGCTGCAGAAATGGAGAGTGTGGAGAAGTGTGTGGTAGAGGGAAGGGAGGTGTGGTATGGTATATGAGAGGGAAGGGAGGTGTGGTATGGTATATGAGAGGGAAGGGAGGTGTGGTATGGTATATAGAAGAGGGAAGGGAGGTGTGGTAGGTATATGAGAGGGAAGGGAGGTGTGGTATGGTATTTTTATAGGTAGGTGTGTGTGGGTTCGGGAATCAGTGTGGTTCAGCATTAGACAGCCAGCCAGACGGACATACAGCCAGACATACATACAGACACACAGACATACAGACAGGTAGGTGTGTGTGTGTGGGTTCGGGAATCAGTGTGGTTTAGCATGTCGTAATTAGCCTGATCTATTGAGCTCTCGGTTGATTAGTCGGTGAAGGGAT
>JAWZYT010006214.1:5000-26214 GCA_034508575.1 Petrolisthes manimaculis
CGCCGCAACAGAGAGGTCCTATAGCGCCAGAGACAGAAGAAGATTGAGAGGTGGGACAGTAACCACAAAAGGGAACATATGAAAAAATAAAAAATAGAAGGGAAAGCCCCTTTTAGTAGCATTTTACACCAAGCAGGGGTTCTAGGAAGATATTTACAGTCCTCTTTTCCAATGCGAGTTTTGAGGAGAAACTCTAATGGAACAAGAACATGAAGGAAAACCCTTCAAAAGCTCCGGCTCTTAATGATTCAAGTGAAATAATAAAATATCCATATGTAAAGGTCTCAAAAATATTAATTATGTTTTATCTGGATTTTCGTATTCATATGGTTATATTGAAATTTTGAAAATGAACCCTTTTTATTGAGTGTGAACCCCTCGGATAAATGATTCAATGTCGGTAAAAGAAAATGGATGGGAAGAAGAGAGTGAGTGAGTGAGTCAGTTGAACTGCTTTTAAGAAGTGGTCGCCCCAAGAACAAGAACAAGAATAATTACGATAAGACCTAGAGCTCTCGGCTTAGGCCGGAGCTAAAAATTGTAGTGCGACAGGAACTTCCAAACTAATGTAATGTATGTCACGGAACACCTGGACTAATGTAGCTTGGAAGATTCAATAGCCCTCCAAACTACCCAGATACTGTCCTCTCTTCTCTAGTCAAAGATTGGCATTATTATATGTTTTACTCTGTTCAAAACTTGTGTTTCATTTTCCTCTATCTATTTGTCTCTATTTCTATCTGTATCTTTATATCTATATCTATTTCTATCTATATCTTTCTATCTATATCTATTTCTATCTATATCTTTCTATCTATCTCTATCTGTTTCTATTTTTATCTATCTCTTATCTGTCTATCTATCTATCTATCTATTTCTATCTATCTAAGCATAAGAGGCCAGCGGAACACACGTTTTGAACAGACTATAGCAATATGTTGGACTACCGGTACTCTCGGTGTATGGGAGACACGAAAAAGATCAGCAAAGTTGGACAGACAAGTGAAATGGGAGTTCCAACCCTCCCTATCACATCACCTGTCCAACTTCCACCCTTGGAGTACTGTAATGCCCTGTTCGGCTGTTGTCTTCAGTCTCCTTCAGAGTTAATGTAATTTTATATAAATACAGCATATATTGCATGTTTGAATATAAATATATATTCAGGCCGTCACTATTCACATGTCAAACAATTATTTGTATACAGATATTTTGTCTATAAAGAGCGTTAGCTCATGGACTTATAGGCCATATTGAATACTTTATTGTTACTATGTATATGATAAAGGCCAATAAACTAATCAATCAATCAATCAATTAATCAATCAATTTATCCTCCGTTTCCTGTTCACTTAGAATCTGAAAACAGTTCTAATCTGGTAATCATTATATATTGTAGCTACATAATTGTGCTACTGAGCTCAGTGGATGAAAGAAGCCAAATATATTCTGTATTAGATCTAGACAATGGTGAGTGTTATTTGGAAGGCAACCCTCAACACATCACCTTGAAAATGGGTCAGGAAATATTGCCACTTGACATTTAATAATTCGGAATCTCCAGAGACTCATTTTCCCAGGAGGCAAGACAACTCACCTTTTATTGGCAGTCGCTTCGAGTTATATCTTACATTATTTTTAATATTGTGGAATTGTGAACTGGGGTTGGTTATTGTGAAGCAGTGATTGTATGACTGTGAGGTATTCACTGAGAAGTAAATAACCGAGTTAATTTGAGACACTGAATTTGAGGCTGTTATCAGTACACTCGTGAATCGTGATACGTAATCCTTGACCAAAGACGAACGATAGACACACACACACACACACACACACACTGCATTCGAACTCAGCCTCTATAGGTGTATTGTACTGGGTGGGGAAATGAGCAATACCAGGCGATTCGAAGCTTTCTGTTCCTCACACTTTGGTCAGAAATTATGTATCACGAATATACCAGTACCTTAGTGATTTCATCATACTGATCCTGAGGCAGTGATGGTGATTGATTGATGGATATTAGGCTTGGCAACATCGAGGTCCTATAGCGCCAGAAAAAGGTGATAGAGAGGTGTGACAGCAAGCAGGAAGGAAATGCAAAGAAAAGAGAGACAGTTGAAGAACTGAAAGATGGGAACTATTTAGTCTGGTCTCTCACTGGCGACCTTCCAAGTATGGGAAGCCCTCTCTCCCTGAAATCGGGACAGAGCAGGGGCTGGAGCCCCCTCTAGTCTAGCTCGCCAGGTCTCAGAGACACACAAGCCCCCCATCACGTCAAGGCGGTTCCCGTTAAGGGGCAGTGATGGTGAGAGGCAGTGCAATGTTACACCTGAGGAGTAATGGTAAACTAGAGGAGGTAGAGTAATAATAGTAAAGTATTGATTGTGTGGTTTTGTGAGTATCTCTCTCTCTCTCTCTCTCTCTCTCTCTCTCTCTCTCTCTGGGCATTTTTTCATATATTTCCCTGTATATTCATATGCACTCTACCTTTGTCCTTCTCTCACCCTCTTCCTCCCTCAATTAAGGATCATTACCAACCTGCATATTTACACATAATAACTGTAATAAGTACAAGGACACACACACACATACACACATACACACACACACACACACACACACACACACACACACACACACACACATACATACACGCATTCGCAAACTCACGTAAACGCACAAAGATATAATATTCTTACACACACACACACACACACACACACACACACACACACATACACAAACACGCGTATACGCACAAAGATATAATATTCTTACACACACACACACACACACACACACACAAACACACACATTTACGCCCCTCCTGCCACATACCTCACTTTCTTTATTCCACATCATTTCCCGTCCCCTCCTTTCCCTTCCCTTCCCTAACCTCCATCATACACTCCTCTCCTCATTCTCACTTTCTTTACTCATTCTCACTTTCTTTACTCATTCTTGTGCCTTGTCCTCCTTCCCCCTTTCTATACTTTTCCACTTCTCCTTCTCACCTTTCTCATTCTCCCTTTCTTTACTCATTCTTGTGCCTTACCCTCCTTCCCCCTTTCTATACTTTTCCACTTCTCTTTACCTTTCCCCTTCTCTTCTCTTCTCTTTACCATTTCCTATCCTATACCCTCCTTTCTCCCCTTTTCTACTCCTCCTCCCCACCTTCCTCTCACTTCCCTTTCTCCTTTATTTACCATTTCCCTCTTTCTCTCTTTCTACTCCTCCTCCCCATCTTCCTCTCCTCTCACTTACTCTTCTCTTTACCATTTCCTATCCCTTACCCTCCTTTCTCCTTTCTCTCCTTTTCCACTTCTCCTTCCTACCTTCCTCTCCCCTCCTCTTCTCTTCTCTTTACCATTTCCTACCCCTTACCCTTCTTTCTCCTTTCTCTACTTTTCCACTCCTCATTCCCACCTTCCTCTCACCTACTCTTCTCTTTACCATTTCCTATATCTCATACCCTCCTTTCTCCTTTCTCTCCTTTTCCATTTCTCCTTCCCACCTTCCTCTCACTTACTCTTCTCTTTACCAATTCCTATCCCATACCCTCCTTTCCATTTTCTCTCCCTTTCCACTCCTCCTTCCCACCTTCCTCTCACCTACTCTTCTCTTTACCATTTCCTATCCCTTACCCCACTTTTCCTTTTCTCTCCTTTTCCACTCCTCCTCCATACCCTTGTGTCACCTCCTCCCCTTCCAGCACATACACCCGTAGTTTAAAAAAAAAAATGAGGGCCCTTACTGGAGCTCTATGAATTCTCCAAACTACTCCAGGCAACAGATTCCCTATTAGAAACACTGAAGGGTTCTGTGGCCTGGATTATTTGGAGGGTTCATAGAGCTCCAGTAAGGGCCCTCAATTCCTTCCTCAACCCTCCTTTAGCCTAGTTGAACTCGAAATTAGCACAAACCTTCATTGAATATCAAACTAACAATTGATGTTGTTAATGATAGCACTGAAGAAATCCTGATTTTCGTCATGTACTAATCACTTCTAAAAAATAATAATAATAATTACTAGAACAATTTAGCTTCACCCTTGATGTTAATGAATGCTGAATTTACAATTATTCTCAATACAGCTGTCCACATCAAAGGATCAAATGACATCAGAAAACACTATTTTAAGGGACCCCGTGATGTAGTCAGAAAATTGGGGGTTAGTGAGTCCTTCAAATATTGCCACGAGACACCACCTATATGGAAGGAGCTTGTTTCGTGGCATAGTCAGGAGGAATCAGAAGCCACCGAGTCTCAAACACGATCACCTTAAAGAAAAGAGGTGCGATCCAGGAAAAAAAATCAACCTCGACAAGAAAATCAAGCACATCATTAATATGTTATTTCACATAATCTGAACGATAAGAACGAATAAGAGAGGATTCGTTGTGAAAACATCTACAAAGCAAAATAAACCAAGAAATGCATATATACACTACCTATAACATACAGCTGTAAATCTTGTTACAAGGAATTAAAATAGCTATGTTCGAAAGAAAAAAGTTATCTCAAGTAACATAAGCCTTATTAAGGACGTCGATAGTTGTCAGATAGTAAATGAAACAAATGACCAATATGATAACTTTGTTGTCGTTTTTACACAAGAAAAGACGAACTTTCCACCATTATCACCCGTCGTTACTGGAGAAGTAACTATTTTTCTTAACAATATTTTGTTTACTAAATTATAATTTGCAAACTATCAATAAACTTTGATTCAACAAGACACCAGACAGAGTTTCCACTATATATTTATAGGTTTCTAATAGAAATGAAACACACATTTAGCAAGCCGCTTTGCATTTAAGAAAATTTCTTGCATTTAATAATGTTCCTTTGGATTGGAAACTCACTAATGTAACACTAATGCTTTAAAACGAAGACAAATTGCAATGAAATAACTTTGACCAATTAGTGCATAATTAACATCAGTTGTGTGCAATTTTGTAGAAGCTATCATATATGATAGAATTGTTGATTTCTCGGAGGATAATTCTCGATTTGCTGACTCTCTACACATTTTATGAAACCAACATTCTTGTCTAACAAATGTATTCAATATGCACAAAACATTTTAGAAATATACAATGATACAATGATTTCCAGAAAGTCTTCGACAACTTCCTTCAAAAGAAATTATTAAGTACATTACTCTCGATCAGTATTACAGGAAATATTCACAAGTTTCTTGAAGACTAATTCTTTGAGCGCAAGCAGCGTGTTGTTATGAATAATAAACAGTCACTCGTCATGTTATAAGTGGAGTCCCTCAAGGATCAATGCTTGGCCCTATCCTCTTTCTGATTTACATTAACGACTTTGATTATGGTTTCTTGTAAAATATCAAAGCTCATCAATTATACCAAAATTTCAGTTATAATTACCACATCACCTGACAGAGAAAGGCTACAGGACCACATCAACTGCCGAGTCACGTGGGTTGACAAGTGGCAAATGAATTTCAATGTTGACAAAAGTAAAGCCTTATACATTGGAAGCAGGAACAACAAAGGAGGATAAATTATTCAGTGTATGCTACATCTTTCAATTTTGTAATGTGAACAATGATTAGCCTTAGGATCTTGGTGTTATTATATCAATTGACCGAAAGCCAAGCCACCAATGTACACTCGTGATACATAATTTCTGACCAGAGTGTGAGGAGCAGAAAGCTTCGAATCGCCTCGTATTGCTCATTTTCCCACCCAGTACACCTATAGAGGCTGAGTTTGAATGCAGGGTAAGAGAGAGAGAGAGAGAGAGAGTGTGTGTGTGTGTGTGTGTGTGTGTGTGTGTGTGTGTGTGTGTGTGTGTGTGTGTGTGTGTGTGTGTGTGTGTGTGTGTATGTGTGTGTGTGTGTATGTGTGTGTGTGTGTGTGTGTGTGTGTGTGTGTGTGTGTGTGTGTGTGTGTGTGTGTGTGTGTGTGTGTGTGTGTGTGTGTGTGTGTGTGTGGTGCCTGCCGTTCGTCTCTAGTCAGGGATTACGTATCACGAGTGTACAGCAGTTGTCTAATCATCAAGTAAACTAATTGTATTCATAGGCAAGACACTTAATTAAGTATAAAACAGATAAAGTCATGCTTACTGTGTATAATTCTCTTGTGCTCTTGCATCTCACATACTGCATCCAATTTTGGTCTCCTTATTACAGAAAAATACATTAACAAGTTTGAAAGAGTAGGCTACAGCTTTGAGTAATGAAAATTTTCTCAGAACTGCGAAGCAACCCAATAAAAAACGACTTAAAAAGTATAAGAGATAAATTTATTCAATCTTTCTAAACATAATAAATACTAGGTGGCCTAATCAAAGTTTACAAAATCACTTTAAGGTTTGACATCTTAAACCTAAGTGATTATTTTGACATTTAATCAAGACAGATCGGAAAGAACTTATTAAAAAATTGAGGCAAGTGATTCCACACACGAGGCCAAGCACATTTTTTCAGCCGCATATTCAATAATCCGGACTGCCTTCCCTAGTAGCGTTGTAGCAGGTAATACCATAAAAACATTTAATAACAGCCTTCATAAATACCTAGTAGTGAATGCACAACTTAGCCATTATATTTCCAATGGATTATGTTATAGTCATTAAAGGCTAGTGTAAATTAAATGAACCTAACTTACCTTTGCATCGTCATATGGTAAGCAGGTGAAGCAGATAGGCTACCAGGGAATTTTGGTAGAACATATATAGTTTATGTGTTTTCGCAACTTATCTGTAAAATTCTTCGCTATATTTTCCACACCACATGGCATCTCTCCCTTCCTAGCCAGACTCGGCTGGATAGAATGGTGGGTGGGTACGAGCCTTCTTTCTGGCTATGCTTTCTCTCACCTAAGTAGATAGCATAGTCTAGCAAACACAAACAACCTCACAAGGACCAATAGGTGTGTTGTGGTTTGAAATTATTTTATATATTTACACTGGTTCATACCCTCCTCCCCCCTCCTCCCTTCCCCTGCACATACAACAAGGACCAATAGGTGTGTTGTGGTTTGAAATTCTTTTATATATTTACACTGCTTCATACCCTCCTCTCCCCTCCTCCCTCCCCTCCCCTGCACATTAACCCCTTCCTCAACGCATGGTCGGCAGTAGCAACAACCCCCTTCACCTCCACCTCCACCTCCACCTCCACCTCCCTACTCTCGACCCCTTCACTTAATGCAATTGCCACTATCATGCAGATTCTCCCCCCACCTTAACCTAATTACTTCATTACCTGGCCGTGTGGTGGTGGGGGTGGGTGGGGGGGGAGGCTGGATATTGTGAGGAGAGGTGAGGGGAGGTGAGGTGAGGGGAGGGTGTGGAAAGCAGGCGAGAAGAGAAGGGGGTGTGGGAGAAGGAGGGACTGGAGGGAGGGGAAGATTGGAAGGAGTTGAAAGAAGAGTAGGAAAGGGACAAGTAGGAAGTAATGGGGGATGAAACTGCAGGGAGGGAAAGGAGGAGAGGTGAAGAAAAGGAGAGAGAGGAAGAGAGGTGATGAACAGGAGAGAGAAGGCGAGGAAAATAGAGAAGAAAGAACAGAAGGGGAATGAAGAGGTGATAACTGGTGGAGGAGAGAAATAAGGTGAGGAGGGCAGCATAAGTTAAAATGCAGAGAGGAAGGACGTGAAAACTAGAGGGATGGAAGGGAAAGGAATAGAGAGAAGAGAATGGGAAGGGAAGGGAGAGGAACAGAGAGGAAAGATTGGAAAGGGAAGGGAGAGGAATAGAGAGGAAAGAAGGGGAAGGGAAGGGAGAGGAATAAAGAGGAAAGAATGGGAAGGGAAGGGAGAGGAATAGAGACGAGAGAATGGGAAGGGAAGGGAGAGGAATAGAGAGGAAAGAATGGGAAGGGAAGGGAGAGGAACAGAGAGGAAAGAATGGGAAGGGAAGGGAGAGGAATAGAGAGGAAAGAATGGGAAGAGAAGGGAGAAGAACAGAGAGGAGAAAATGGGAAGGGAAGGGAGAGGAATAGAGAGGAAAGAATGAGGGCGAAGGAGGGGGTGAAACTGAGATGGATAGGAGGGAAAAAGGAAAGGGAACAGAAAGGAAAGAATGGGAGGGGAAGGAGGGGTTGTAGACTAGATAGATGAAAGTGAAGGGGGTTCGAGACGAGATACCAGCGATGGAGGAGAAAAGAGAGGGTAAGGAGAGATTGGAGTGAAGGGGAGAGGAGTGCAGGGGAGTGAAGGGGAGTGAAAGGAGTGGGAGGGGACAACACATACACCCATAGTTTTAAAACATTTGAGGGCCCTTGCTGGAGCTCTATGAACCCTCCAAACTACTCAAGGCAACAGATTCCCTATTCGAAACACTGAAGCGTTTTGTGGCCTGGATTATTTGGAGGGTTCATAGAACTCCAGTAAGGGCCCTCAAATATTTTAAACCTACGGGCGTTACATCTATAGCCCCTACAGTACAGTCGGCGGCAATAGTCCTGTCGCCTCAATTGCTTCACCGAGGCACGCGATGTTCATAGACTCGAGATTTTTAGGTGTAGAAAACGTGCGTATTTCTCGAGTCCATGAACACTGCCTGTCTCGGTGAAGCAGGTGAGGCGACAGGATATTTGTCGCCGACTGTACACTCGCAATCCAAAATATGTATCCAGGCTTGCTTCGAATAGCCTGATCAAGTATTAAGTGAACTCAAGCAAATATAAAACAGAATAAGCGTTGTAATTGGTTCACTAGTACGTCAAATTATTACAAACTTCATCAAGACCAGGATACTAATTTTGGATTGCGAGTGTACAGTACAGTTGTCAAAAAAGGTATTGCGACAAATCTTGATGGAACTTTAATCCTAGTAATATCCACAACTATTTGTAGGGACTATAAGCATGTATAACAGAAGGAAATACTGTATACATATCCTTCTGTAATACATACTTATAATCCATACAAACAACTATGGACATTAATATATTTAATGTTGTATCAATAGTTGTCGCAATACCTTTTTTGGCAACTGTACATCCTAATGTTTTCAAGTATTATTTTCGCAATTTGCATTTATTGTGTATAGTTTGCAATATTAAAGATGTAAATAATATTATAATAACCCATTTTTAATATTATAATTAAATCGAATGTCATTTGGCATTAGAAATTTAGTAAACAAAATTAATATGGTGTTGGACATTGAATATTATTATGTTTATTAATTTCTTTGCTGGCATGTAATTAACACTTCAGTATTATTATTATAACTAATCCTCTTATATCGTTACACACACCTTTAATGTTGTAATTCTATTTTGATACATTGGAGTGCCTTGATTCCTCCAAAGTATGCCAGGAAACAGGACACACATATGAACAAAAATAATGGTGTTCTGTTGTTGCTTGGAATAGTTTGGAGGATTCAGTTGCTCCAGATTTATCAACACGAAATTTTCCCTTTCATGTTGTGTCTCTTTCATAACATCAAATAATTATTGTCAATGTTTTTTTTTTTTTTTTTTTTTTTTTTCTACATTTACCCTACATGTGTAAACCATCCCTTTGTCGTTACTGATATACATATTTATACACACACACACTATTACGCACAATGCACACATATACATAAAAACTTAAGTAAAATACACACACACACACACTCCTCCGCATTATGCACATGAACACACACACACAAACACACACACACACAATAACTCCTACACACACACACACACACACACACACACACACACACACACACACACAAACATACACTAACTCCTACACACACACACACACACAATAACTCCTACACACACACACAAACTCCTACACACACACACAAACTCCTACACACACACACACACACACACACAATAACACCCCCCCACACACACACACATCATTAAGGACACAGTATATTTTTGGAAACATTGGAGTGCCTTGATTCCTCCAAAGTATGCCACGACACAGAACCCTATGGACAACTATAATGGTGTTCTGTTGTTGCTTGGATTAGTTTGGAGGGTCGTTTGGGATTAGTTTCCAGGCTCATTCTCTTCAACATTATAGGGTTATGGCTAAATGTTGTGTTCGCTACCTGTGTGTGTGTGTGTGTGTGTGTGTGTGTGTTAGTCAGTGTGTGTGTGTGTGTTTGTGTGTGTTTGTTAGTCAGTGTGTGTGTGTGTGTGTGTGTGTGTGTGTGTGTGTGTGTGTGTGTGTGTGTGTGTGTGTGTGTGTGTGTGTGTGTGTGTGTGTGTGTGTGTGTGTGTGTGTGTGTGTGTGCGCATTAATTTGCTAACACCAAAATGTCATCGTAAAGATATTTATTTGGGTGATATTTAAATTAGTCATCAGAATTATCCTTACAGTACAGTATGTGCAGAATAAAAACCACTGTTGGTGACCACTGCTCTGTGTACGAATCCCTGGGTCCGAATGTAAGTACTGTAGTTCCTGGCCAAGCAATAATGAAAGGTCCTATAGCGTCGGAACATAACCAACACATAGTTACCGAGTGTTTGACAATATACAGGCGGATATCTATATGCTGGTCACACACTGATCTATATAATTATTGTGATGTTAAATGTGTTATATAAATTATTGGTATTGCTTGCATTAGTGATGTGGGCAATATTTTAAGGGTTTGGGCGCCCCTTCGGCTCCAGCCACTAGCTTTTAGTTCTTCAACTGTCCCTCTTGTCTTTCTATTTCCTTCCTGCTTGCTGTCTCACCTCTCTATCACCTTTTTTCTGGCCCTATATGACCTCGCTGTTGCTGTGCCTAATATCAATTAAGCAATCAATCAATATATTATCAATAATTATAATTATTTGTTATTAAATATGCACAAAATGAGTATATATGACAAATGAAAAGAATTCTGTCAATGTACGATGGTAATGGTGAATGCATGAACTATACTCTGTTCAAAACTTGTGTTCCATTTTCCTCCATCAATCTGTCTCTATCTATATCTTTATATCTATATCTATTTCTATCTATATCTTTCTATCTATCTCTATCTGTCTCTATTTCTATCTATCTCTTATCTGTCTATCTATCTATCTATCTATTTCTATCTATCTAAGCATAAGAGGCCAGCGGAACACAAGTTTTGAACAGACTATAGTGTCCATTCCACAGTGGTATTTGCTTGTTTGTTAGCTTCCCAACCAGCCACACTTGTAAGGCTTCATTATTTTCCAAAAGCTGAGTATCCACATTCACAAAATTTATCCAACAGTTAGATAATGATGATCACTGCATAGTTTACTCACCAAAATCATTATATAATTTACCCATAAGTCATTAGAGGAGGGTAGTTTGGTGTTGGTAAATCTGGAGTATAACTGAATCCTCCAAACTAATCCAAGCAACAGAACACTATTATTTTTGCTATTTTGGTCCTGTTTTCTGGCATACTTTGGAGGAATCAAGGCATTCCAATGTACCAAAAAAGCATTACCACCTTAAGGGGGGGGGGGGAGTAGGGGACAGGCTTTTGGGGTGTGTGGGAATAGATAGACAGGCTTGGGGAGGGTAGAAAGCCTGTCCCGTATTCCTGCACCCCCCTAACCCCCTCAAGCCTGTCCTCCTACTCCCACACCCCAAAAACCCCTAAACCCCCCCAAGTCTGTCCCCCTATTCCCGCACCCCCTTACCATGACTAACACCCGTAGTTTTAAAACATTGAGGGCCCTTACTGGAGCTCCATGAATTCTCCAAACTACTCCAGGCAACAGATTCCCTATTCGAAACACTGAAGCGTTTTGTGTCCTGGATTATTTGGAGGGTTCATAGAGCTCCAGTAAGGGCCCTCAAATGTTTTAAAACTACGGGTGCAAGATTCTTTCGTTTGCGTGCTTACAAACCACAACGAGCCACTGTGGAATCAACCCATTGTCATAATAGATACAAATATACTCGTATGGTAGTGAATGATAAATATCTTGGTATATTATTTAGTCATCATTTATTTCTTCATCACTTTTTAACTTCTCCAGCTTTTTATTTTCATCTGTCACCTTTTGTGCTTACCGTCCCACTTCTCAATTACCTTCTGCCTCGGCCACAATATGACCTATAGTCTGTTCAAAACTTGTGTTCCGCTGGCCTCTTATGCTTAGATAGATAGAAATAGATAAATAGATAGATAGACAGATAAGAGATAGATAGACAGATAAGAGATAGATAGAAATAGAGACAGATAGAGATAGATAGAAAGATATAGATAGAAATAGATATAGATATAAAGATATAGATAGAAATAGAGACAGATAGATAGAGGAAAATGGAACACAAGTTTTAAACAGAGTATAGCTGTTGTGGCGCCTAATATCAATCCTGGTATATGTAAATGTAAGACAGACTGTATAAAATGCCAGTAAAGGTTGGGTTATACATGTGTCATCCATATAACATTTATTAAATTACATTGAGCGTAACGTAATATGCCGGCTGTTAAATATAATTATGCTGTAAACCAGGATTCATATTTCTAGTGCAAACGTGATGAGAGGAAGTCCACAAGGTTTGAGCATAAAAACATTATCCAACCCGGTAGGTACAGATGGACACATGAAGGGGTGGTACAGCCCAAGTGAAAGATGGTCAATTTCTCACAATATCAAGTTCCTTAGTGCCAAATAGGAGACATCAGGGGCAGAAGTCAGTATTGAGGATGGTAATAAAAAGCAAGTACCTGATAATAGACACTGGTTACTCAAATAGAACTAGTATCTTTTACCTGGGCTGTACCACCCATTCCTGTGTCATACTGTACAGTTGGACACATGAATGAGTGGTACAGCCCAGATGAAAGATACTTGTCCCATTTGAGTAACCATTGTGTGTCTATTATCAGGTACTTGCTTTTTATTACCATCCTCAATACTGACTTCTGCCCCTGATGTCTCCTATTTGGCACTAAGGAACTTGATATTGGGAGAAATTAACCATATTTCACTTGGGCTGTACCACCCATTCATGTGTCCAACTATACATGCACACACCACTTACAGTTGCGCCAAAATCATAGTGGTTGGAAGGAGAATAACGCTTGGGTTATAACGATAAAGCCAACCATGGGATAAAATTGGAAATAGTCTCATTCTCTTTCCCAGCTAATTTAACCGACGAGATATTTAACCCAACCTAACCTAACCTAACCTAACCTAACCTAACCTAACCTAACCTAACCTAACCTAACCAGGACCTAACCTAACCTAACCAGGACCTAACCTAACCAGGACCTAACCTAACCTAACCTAACCTAACTTAACCTAACCTAACCTAACCAGGACCTAACCTAACCTAACCAGGACCTAACCAGGACCTAACCAGGACCTAACCTAACCTAACCTAACCTAACTTAACCTAACCTAACCTAACCAGGACCTAACCTAACCTAACCAGGACCTAACCAGGACCTAACCTAACCTAACCAGGACCTAACCTAACCTAACCTAACCTGACCTAACCTAACCAGGACCTAACCTAACCAGGACCTAACCTAACCTAACCTAACCAGGACCTAACCTAACCTAACCTAACCAGGACCTAACCTAACCTAACCGAAAATAGTCGAGCTCGTGCATGTACTGGGTTGGAACTTGGAGTGTTTCTATGCATACCGGTGTTGGTTGGCCGTCTCCCACTCCTTCAGACTTCTGTGTTCTAATTCTTGGCCTACTACCTCCAAGTTCTCACATAATATAATCCCCCAGATGTTTTCAATTGGGTTCATATCACAACCTGTAGGGCCCAGTCAAGGTGTTGTCTGAACCACTCACTCCTGTACTAATCTACATGACTGTATAAATTGGGGATCAGTCTAAACAATAATAAGGAAATGACTCCTCGATGACATAAGCCAGCATACTATAGTCTGTTCAAAATTTGTGTTCCACTATAACCTCTATCTATCTAGCTATTTCTATCTGTCTATCTATCGTGCATGTCTGTGTACATGTATGTTTGGATGGTTTAAGTATTTTGTTAAAAGTTTATTATAATTATACTTATCTCTATATTGTAAAACTGATAGCTACAAATAAATCTCTCAAATGTTTCTTATTGTAAAGTCTTAAAAAATTATATATATATATATCATAAGGAGCTGTTAGCCAACTTAAATACTTTTATATGAACATGTATATTCACATTTATATTTATTATATATATATTTATATTTATATGTATAGTGTAATATTAACTTATGATACCAACATAAATGGTACCCTACCTATCTACTTAAGCTAATGTATATAACAATTTTATTACTAACTCTTGTGTTCAATAATTAATACTGTATCATCATCACATTGTTCTATCTCACTTGTATTTAGTATTAAGTGTTTAGATTTTAGTGTTAGTTAAATAACATTGTCAATATCATCACTACTATAATTATTGTTAATGCTGCTCAGTTATTCACTGCCAGCATTAATTAAATTTTGCCTGAAAAGCATCGCTTTATATAGGCTAGCATTAGTTGTACATATTAATAGTTTTCTATGCTTATACTTATAAAATAATTGTATTTTGTATAACTGATAGCTATAAATAAATGTTTCAAATGTTTCAAATGTTTATTTCTATCTAGCTATTTCTATCTATCTATCTATCTCTATTTATATATCTATCTATCTATCTAACTATCGCTCTATCTATCTATCTAGCTATTTCTATCTATCTAAGCATAAGAGGCCAAAAGGAACAAAAGTTTTGAACAGAGTTATAGCTTGGATGGATGACAGAATGATTGACTGCATTTAAATTATTTCCCTTTATTAGATTCTACAACAATTTCGCCAACACCTCCTCACTGCATCGACCCTTACCTCACTACATTCACTCTTACCTCAATAAGTGACTGTAGACATACGTGGGTATTATTATTATTATTATTATTATTATTATAACTTTATTTATATGACTGCATCGTCTAAAGGGTAAAACACGAGTTTCAGCGGATACGTTCAGAAATGAAAGATCATGTAAGTAGATAAGTAGATAAATATGTAAGGAGTAGATAATTTTCTATACAAAGTATTTATTTTAAGATATATTTTGGGTGTAAGGTGGATTTTAAAATGATGTGGTGACAAGTGATCAAAATAGAATCATACAACACTTCATGACAACTCAACCAATTCAGTTATTATTATGTGGTGCTGTGAAATCCTACACGTGTTGTTCTCTAATACCAAAATATCTACTGTGGTGGAAGGGAAGTGTCGGTGGATATTGGATTGTGGCTGTACTATTGGCCATAAGAATTCGTACAACGCTGTTGTTTTCGATGTTGACATCATACAGACAGTGTAAGACTACGTAACTGAAATACAACATTATCATTAAGTGTTGTTGTTTGGCAGACCATTAATTGCAGTACATTCAGAATAATAACCTCTCCTTCCATATAACCTGTGTAAGAAACTGTACATTGTAATAAGAACAATAATGGGATATTCCCTTACACTTCATGCCCAAACTAATTCATAAAATGCATATGTGTATAGAGGATTGTCTACTCAGAATCAAATGTTCTTTAATTTGTGAAAGTATCTGCCGAAACTCATTACAACCTTTATACCAAGTTACTATATACTTTACCAGTCGTGATATTGTGAATGATCTCTATGTACATTTTGTCTGTGTGGATGTATTTCAGTGTAAGTTTTAGATATCTAGTTTTGTAATATTTTGTGTAAACTAGGTAGGCCTATATTCAACCAGTAGTGATATAGTGAAGTATATCTATAGATACTGTATGTTTTATGTGTCTGGATGTATCACAGTGAAAGGTTTAGATATGTAGTTTCGTAATATTTTGTGTAAACTAGGTATCCTGCTGGAGTTGCTACGTTTACTGTCCTTGCATTCATTGTGACCCAACAGTGACAGATTCATTCTATTGAGAAGCACGAGTCCCTAAACTTTGCTCAAATAAAACAGAGCCTTCAAGGTAGAATGGGAGAAATGGGAACAGGAATGAATAGTGGTGTTGATAGATTAGTAAAGATGAGAGGAATACAAAGGAATACAAAGGAATACAAAGGAAGTACAGGCAACAGGAGGTCCATAGTGGCCTTTTATGAGGTTACCTGTTTATTTACGTTAATCTAGACTACGTGTTGAAGGAAAGGATAGATAAAGGACAAGGCTCCTCCCCACCCACCACTCCCACCGGGTATTGCGGTTGGAAAAACAGGTAGAAAATGACACCTTGCTGGTCAATAAAAAACACACAAGGAAGAAGGCATGGGGTGTTGCATGGTTGACTAGGGGTGGAAGAGAGAGGAGTTACAGTAGTGTGGGTTGTAAATAAACAGAATACCACTGAGAAATAAAGTTGGGATGGTGAGGGTTGACATTGTGAGGTGCATGATGAGGAGTTGGAAAGGTGAATGAGGTGCCGAGCGAGACCTGAGACGGTGGGTGGGTATATAAGTGAGAAGCAATCCAGCCCTCACGAGTGTTAAAGGAAGCGAAAGGAGTGAGTGAACGTGAGAGAGTGGATGAGTGAAAAGGGGAAGGTGAAATAAGGAGGACATTTTAGAATTTTTATCGAAGCGAGGAAAGTATGGAACGATAAAAAAAAAGAAAAGGAAGATACGAGGGAGGAACATCTGGAGAGAGGGAGAGAAGAAGGGAGAGATTGAGGGAGGGAGAGAGGGAGGGAGGGAGAGAGAGGAAGGGAGGGAAGGTAGGGAAGGAGGGAGGCATAGAAGAAGGTAGGGAGGGAAGGTAGGGAGAGAGGAAGGAAGGAAAGGGAGGGAGAGTAAGGAGGGAGGGAGGGTAAGGAGGGAGGGAGGGTAAGGAGGGAGGGAGGGAGGGAGGAAGAGATGGAGAGAGGAAGGAAGGGAGGGAGGGAGAGAGAGAGGAACATATTTAGGGAGGAATTAAGTGTGTGAGGGTGGAAAGGGGTTTGCAGGGTAAATAAGAAGAAGCAGGGATAGAGGAAGGAAGGTAAGGTAAGATGGAAACAAGATGGAAGAGAGGAAATGAAAGATGAAGAAGAGGAGGAGGAGGAGGAAGAGGAGGAGGTGAGAAGGAAGGAAGGAAGGAGAATGGGATGTTTGAGTTTAAAAAGGAAGGAAGGAAGGAAAGAAGGAAGAGGAGGAGGAGGAGGAGGAGGAGGAGGAGGAGGAGGTGAGAAGGAAGGAAATAAGGAAGATGGGAGAGGACTAAGTGAGTAGGGGTAAAGAATGACAGAGGGTTAAAAAGAAAGTAGGAAGGAAGGAAGGAAGGAAGGAAGGAAGGGAAGGGTATTGAGGGAGGGAGTAAGGAGGGAGTATTGGAGTGAGGGAGTAAGGAGGGAGTGTTGGAGGGAGTAAGGAGGGAGTATTGGAGGGAGGGAGTAAGGAGGGAGTAAGGAGGGAGTATTGAGGAGGGAGTAAGGAGGGATTAAGGAGGGAGTAAGGAGGGAGTAAGGAGGGAGTATTGGAGGGAGTAAGGAGGGAGTATTGAAGGAGTAAGGAGGGAGTATTGAAGGGAGGCACAGGAACCAGAGCTTATTAAAAACTTTCTATCTCTGAGCTGTGGATAAAGTACCTAAGTCACGTTGGCAACTTTCAAACTTTTGCATAAATTCCTTGCAAATCAAAAGCTACCCACCAAAGCACCTCACCAGGGTGTGTGTGTGTGTGTGTGTATGTGTGTGTGTGTGTGTGTGTGTTTGTGTGTGTGAGGGAGAGAGAGAAGGGGAGAGATAGAAGGGGAGAGAGAGAGAGAGGGGAAGAGGGGGAGAGAGAGAGGGGGAGAGAGAGAGGGGGAGAGAGAGAGGGGGAGAGAGAGAGGGGGAGAGAGAGAGGGGGAGAGAGAGGAGAGAGAGGGAGAGAGAGAATGATAGTATGCGTGTGTGTGTAGCCTGTGCGCGTATGTGGTGTGCGTACATGTGTTTGTGTGTGTTACTGTGTGCATTATATATATATATATATATATATATATATATATATATATATATATATATATATATATATATATATATATATATATATATATATATATATATATGTGTGTGTGTGTGTGTGTGTGTGTGTGTGTGTGTAAAGCATTGCATACCTTTCGTCTCATCCATTCTTCCATTCCCCATCAATTCATCCATCTCTCTCTCTCTCTCTCTCTCTCTCTCTCTCTCATTCACAAACCAACTCTACATCCACACAACCACACAGACACTCCCTCCCCCCCTCTCTCTCTCTCCCCCCATCCCTTCTCTCTCTCTCTCTCATTCACAAACCAACCAACTCTCCATCACTGCTTGTATCACCTTTCCACTCCCTCCCCCATCCAGCCTCTCATATACTCATTTTACAGTACCTCATCTACTTTAAACCTCTCCCCACCACACCACACCACACCCATGCAACACCAAGTCCATTACATCTCACTTCAATAAGAACCTTTACGTTGTTCACTCATTCATTCACTTTCTTTCCTTCCTTCCCTCTTCATCATCAATCGTTTCCATTCACCCTTATCTCATTCTTTACCTTACCTTACCCTACCTTACCTTACCTTACATTACCTTACATACCTTACCTCTTTTATCTTCAGTTTCACTGCTGTCCTTTCTTAACTTCTGGCGCCATAGTGAGCATGATACCTGTTTGCCGGCCCTAATACCTATCTGCACCATCTATGCTCTGTCTGTCGGGCTGATTGCCAACTATCCAATCTCACCTTCCAACAATCCATCCATCCATCGAACATTCCATCATCCATCCAACCATGCCATCCAACCATCAATATCCATCCATCCAACAATCCATCATCCATCCAACAATCCATCCATCCATCCAACAATCCATCCATCCATCCAACAATCCATCCATCATCACAATCCATCCATCCATCCACATCCATCCAACATCCATCCATCCATCCAACAATCCATCCATCCATCCAACAATCCATCCATCCATCCAACAATCCATCCTTCCATCCAACCATTCCATCCAACAATCCATCATCCATCCAACATCCATCCATCCATCCAACAATCCATCCATCCATCCAACATCATCCATCCATCCAACAATCCATCCATCCATCCATCAATCCATCATCCATCCAACAATCCATCCATCCATCCATCAATCCATCCATCCATCCAACAATCCATCCATCATCCAACATCCATCCATCCATCAACAAGTCCATCCATCCATCCAACAATCCATCATCCATCACAATCCAATCCATCCATCCATCCAACAATCCATCCATCCATCCAACAGACTTCCCATCCAACCATCATCCAATCATCATCCATCCATCCATCAATCAATCAGCATCCATCCAACAATCCATCCATCCAAGCAATCAATCCATCCATCCATACAATCAAACCATCCATCCATCCATCAATCCATGCCATCCATCCATCCATCCATCCAGTCCATCCAACTATCCATTCCATCCAACCATTCCATCCATCCATCCAACAATCCATCCATCCATTCCAACAATCCATCCATCCAACAATCCATATCCATCCATCCATCCATCACATGCCATCACTGCCATCCATTCCATCCAATCCATCCATCCATCCATCCAATGCCATCCATCTCCATTCCATGCCATCATTCCAACCAATCCAGCCTTCCATCCATCCATCAATCCATTCCATCCAACATCCATCCATCCATCCATCCATCCATCCAACAATCCTTCCATCCAATCCCATCCATCCATCCATCCAACCATTCACATCCATCCATCCATATCCATCCATCCATCCAACAATCATCCATCCATCCAACAATCCATCCACCATCCAACAATCCATCCATCCATCCAACAATCCATCCATCCATCCAACAATCCATCCATCCATCCATCCAACAATCCATCCATCCATCCAACAATCCATCCATCCAATCCATCCAAACATTCCATCCATCCATCCAACAATCCATCCATCCATCCACAATCCATCCATCAATCCATCCATCCATCCATCCAACAATCCATCCATCCATCCAACAATCCATCCATCCATCCAACAATTCCATCCATCCATCCAACAATCCATCCATCCATCCAACAATCCATCCATCCATCCAACAATCCATCCATCCATCCAACTCCATCCATCCATCCAACAACCATCCATCCATCCAACAATCCATCCATCCATCCAACAATCCATCCATCCATCCAACAATCCATCCATCCATCCAACAATCCATCCATCCCATCCAACAATCCATCCATCCATCCAACAATCCATCCATCCATCCAACACAATCCATCCATCCATCCAACAATCCATCCATCCATCCAACAATCCATCCATCCATCCAACAATCCATCCATCCATCACCATCCACCATCCAACAATCCATCCAATCCAACAATCCATCCATCCATCCAACAATCCATCCATCCATCCAACAATCCATCCATCCATCCAACCAATCCATCCATCCATCCAACAATCCATCCATCCATCCAACATCCATCCATCCATCCAACAATCCATCCATCCATCCAACAATCCATCCATCCATCCAACAATCCATCCATCCATCCAACAATCCATCCATCCATCCACAATCCATCCATCCATCCAACAATCCATCCATCCATCCAAACATCCATCCATCCATCCCAACAATCCATCCATCCATCCACCATCCAACAATCCATCCAACAATCCATCCAACAATCATCCATCCATCCAACAATCCATCCAACAATCCATCCAATCCATCCATCCCAACCATCCATCCAACAATCCATCCCAATCCAACAATCCATCCAACACCATCATCCATCCAACCATCCATCCAACAATCCATCCATCCATCCAACAATCCATCCAACAATCCATCCCATCCATCCAATCCATCCAACAATCCATCCATCCCATCCAACAATCCATCCAAACAATCCATCCATCCATCCAACAATCCATCCAACAATCCATCCATCCATCCAACAATCCATCCAACAATCCATCCATCCATCCATCCATTCCATCCATCCATCCATCCAACAATCATCCATCCATCCACACAATCCATCCAACAATCCATCCATCCATCCAACAATCCATCCATCCATCCAATCCATCCATCCAACAATCCATCCATCCATCCATCCATCCATCCAACAATCCATCCAACAATCCATCCATCATCCATCCATCCATCCATCCAACAATCCATCCATCCATCCAACCATCCATCCCATCCATCCAACAATCCATCCATCCATCCAACAATCCATCCATCCATCCAACCCAT
>JAWZYT010006215.1:0-35000 GCA_034508575.1 Petrolisthes manimaculis
GAGTAGGGAGGTGAGAAAAGGGAGGAAGGGTTGGGAGGGGGTCGACGTTCCTTGCAAGACCATTAGTCGTGGGGAAAACAAGCTAACGGCACCATTACTCGAGAACACCAACTTGAGGCGAGTGGATGGAATTTCGGGGATAGGGGAGAGGTGTGTGTGTGTGTGTGTGTGTGTGTGTGTGTGTGTGTGTGTGTGTGTGTGTGTGTGTGTGTTGGAAGACAGGTAATGAAAGGGTACTAGAAAGGAAAACAGAGACAACTACAGATATTGTAATTACACATATACACACATTAGAGAGAGAGAGAGAGAGAGAGAGAGAGAGAGAGAGAGAGAGAGAGAGAGAGAGAGAGAGAGAGAGAGAGTAAACGGAGCTATATACGTCTGAGTTGATTGATATAGATGGAGAGAGAGCCAGGCACGGAAGGAGACAAATGGAGAAATGGACCGAGGGACTGGGAATGGATTGGCTTTGAGAAGAGACACATCCACAACGGTAAGGATGTGGATGTGGATAGAAAGGTACGACAGCGTTAAAAGAAGTGAATGTGTGGATGTAAATAATGAAGAGAGTGGATAAGTGGAATGACTGTAGATAGAAGGGTACAACAGCGTTAAAAGAAGTGGATGTGTGGATGTAAACAGTGGATAAGTGGAATGACGGTGGATAGAAGGGTACAATAGCGTTAAAAGAAGTGGATGTGTGGATGTAAACAGTGGATAAGTGGAATGACGGTGGATAGAAGGGTACAATAGCGTTAAAAGAAGTGAATGTGTGGATGTAAACAATGAGGACAGATGGAGGAGTGGAATGACTGTTGATAGAAGTGTACTACAGCTTTAAGAGACCCTGTGATGTAGTCAGAAAATTGGAGGTAAGCGAATCTTCAAAAATTGCCACGAAACACATGCAGACACCTATAAGGAAGGAGCTTGTTTCGTGGCATAGTGAGGAGGAATCAGAAGCATCCAATTCACACACATGTTCTCTAAGAATGTAAACAAGAAAATAAAAGTGGATAAATGTGCACAGTAAAAAAAAAAAAAATAATGCAAAAGGAACTGAATATGTGGACGTAAACAAAATGAAGAGAGTGGAGAAGTGGTTGTGGATAAGAGAATGTAGTATCCCACTCAGTCTTAGGTAATCTTCTTAATGAGTGGGGGGGGGGGGAGCGCAGAGCATGGTCCCACTCCCCCCCACCCCTCTCCAACCCCCTACTCTAGAGGCTACATACATAAACAACATTACACCCTCCCTATATCATAATAAAGAGTAGTTACAGCACACGCACACACATACACACATATATAAGTACCGTACATACATATATACAAACACACAGTTATTTAATCTACACAAATTCACATCACGACGCCACAACCTTTTCTTGCCCCTCCCTCTCTCTCTCTCTCTCTCTCTCTCTCTCTCTCTCTCTCTCTCTCTGACACACATACATACAGGAGAGCTACAAAGGTCAGTGTGGATGTAGGTAAGGGTGAATCTGTAGAGCTGACCACTGTATTTTTATTTATTCTCGTTCTTTCTTGCTCTCTTTTCCATCCATTTTCCCAACCTACGCAATTTCCTCTGTATATATTTTTTCCTTTTTCTTCTCTGTCTACATATTTTCCTCTTTCCTCTCTGTATACATTCTTTCCTCTTTCCTATTTTTCTACATATTTTCCTCTTTCCTCTCTGTCTACATATTTTCCTCTCTGTATAAACTCTTTCCTCCTCTCTGTCTACATATTTTCCTTTTTCCTCTATGTATAAACTCTTTCCTCTTTGTATAAACTCTTTCTTCTGTCTACATATTTTCCTTTTCCTCTTTGTATACATTAATTATTTTTATACATATTTGTGGACCTCCAAGCCAAAAGTGAAAAAAACACAAAAATATTAATTTCTTATCAAACTCCCTTTTATATTCTTCTTGTTCCTCTTATCATTTTTCTTTCGTCTCTATTCCTTTACTCCTTCTCCTCCTCCAGTTTCTCTTCTTCCATTTCCTCTTCTTCTTCTTTCTTCTCCTCCTCACGTTCCACCGAAAGATCAACGTCCTTCTCATTTTACCTCTCTCTCTCTCTCTCTCTCTCTTTCTCTCTCTCTAAAGCGACGTTTCTCCACTAAATTTATCGCTTCGTTCCCCCTCCTCCTCTTCCTCCTCCCCCCTCCCTCCTCCTCCTCCTTCTCTTTTACTTTTTTTTATATATCCTAAAATCGCTTTCTTCACCTTACTTCATTTCATACTTCTTTGGGTTCTTTCTTCATTATATTATTTATTTCCTATTTTACATTACTTTATTATTTACTCCTTATCACCTCCCACTTCCACACCTTTCTCTTTTACTTCTTATATTCTTCTAATACTTCCTAACTCTATTTCTATATATTATTTTATTCTCACGCTTCTTTTCCTATTCTTCCCTACCTTCTTTTTAAATCTTATTATATTACTACTTCCTTACTTACTTTCTACATTTGATTATATTATTATTATTATTATTATTATTTTATTTTTTTTAAATAGGGTATTCTTATTATTTTCATTCTGCCACCTCCTCAACTTCTTTTCTCTGCTTCTACAGCTTCCCACATCTCACTCAAGAAAATATCACCAACCTATTTCAGCTCCACCCTCCTCAACTTTCTTTACTTATTTCCACCTCCTTCTTCTCTTCCTCCTCTTTCTCCATTTTTTTTTTTACTTATCTCCACCACCATCTCCTCCTCTTTCTCTTTTCTTATTTATCTCCACCTCCTTCTCTTCCTCTTTTCTTTACTCATTTCCACCTCCTTTTTTTCCTTCTTTTACTCATCTCCACCTCCTTCTCCTCTTTTTTTTCCTCTCTTTACTTATCTCCACCACCTTCTCCTCCTTTTCCTTATCTCCACCTACATTTTTCTCTTTTCTTTACTTATCTCCTCCTCCTCCTCCTTTCTACCAAGCCAAACTCTTCTATTATATTTTCCTTTTTCATACATTCGTTTCCCTTTGCTTCCTTCATTCTCCGAGTTTTGCATATCCATTTCCTCTTATTCTTCCTTTCCATAACTTCATTTCCTCCTCACTCTCTTTTAGTTTCCCCTCTCACTGTTTTTATTTTTCCCCTCATTCACTTTTCGCAAATAATTTTTTTCTTCTTCACATTTTTATTCTCTTCTCAAGTCGTCCCCTTGACCCCCTCTTCTATTCCCCATCTACCCCTCTTCTATTCCCCATCTACCCCTCTTTTATTCCCCATCTACCCCTCTTCTATTCCCCCTCCACCCCTCTTCATTCCCCCATTTATCTTCTTCATCTATCCCTCTTCCTCCTCATCCCCTATATATCTTCTCTCCTCTCCTCTTCATCCCTCCATTTATCTTCTTCCACCACCCTTCCATTCAACTATCCTTCCTCCTCTTCTTCTCTTCATTCCATTATATAAATTCTCCCCTCTCTCCCTCTTCCTCCTTTCCCTCTCTTCATCCCCCCATATATCTTCCCTCCTTTCCCCCTCTTCCTCCTCTTCATCCCCTCATATATCTTCCCTCCTTTCCTCCCCCTCCTCCTCCACCTCCTCCTCCTCCTCCTCCTCCTCCTTGCCAGACTATAACCAGGTAATCGTCTCTCTTCATCAGCCTTCTCCATATTTTCTCCTCCTCGCTCCACTCTTAAAGGCTTCTCTTATAGGCTGTATATTAATGCCACTCCCAGCCTGTGTTGCTCCCCTCCCACTCCCCACTCCCTCCCCTTGTGGTTTGGGTGGGGTGAGGTGGGTGGGGGGAGGAGGGGGTCGGTTTGATTAGGGTGTGGCTTAGTATGATTCAGGGTTGGGTTTGTTTTAGGTTAGGTTAGATACACTTGGATTGTTATTTACGACAGAGAACACATTTAGGTATACAGGATGGACAGGTTTGTTTTTAAATAGGTATGTGTAAGATGTAAAATATTTTAAGGCAACTTTAACTAGCAAAATGTCACTGCAACTTAGCCTACATCAACACAACACCTACACCAATCACAAAAACCATTATTAACTACCACCAACAACCACTATTATAAAAAACCAACTATCACTATAACCCCACCACCTACCACTACCCCCACCTACCACCACTATAACACCATCAACTATTACTACCACCTCCAACTACTACTAAACACCACTATCACTATATAACACCATCACCCCATCATCTACCACTACCATATCAACAACCACCAACCACACACACACACACACACACACACACTCTCTCTCTCTCTCACTCTCATCCCTATAGCTGTGTGTGTGAGCGAGCTTCTGTGCAGGGAATGAGATAAACAGTCACCATCAATTTATATTATGTACAATCAAAAGGAAACTGCACGTATAAAATAATTAAAAGGCAAGCTGTATAAAAAAAAAAAAAAAAAAAAAAAAAAATAATAATAATAATAATAATCCTTTGTACTGTATATAATATATGTATAATACTTGCTGGATAATGAAAAGTGTATGATGCATGATTACTGTATGACAATATAAATTATATAATATTATCTACATGGCATATACGTGACGGGAAATGGCGTCAAATCTGTTAATGAAGGGTAATTTTTATAATAATGATACGTGTTCTGCATGCAAGTGTGTGTGTATGTGTGTATGTGTATGTGTTCTGCATGCAAGTATGTGTGTGTGTGTGTGTGTGTGTGTGTGTGTGTTGGCTCGGCAGAGGAAGGGTGATCCGCCATTTTGTCGAGCATGCGCACTGGGACAGACAGACAGACAGACAGACAGACAGACGCGCTTTGCCCACACGAACGAACAAACGAACGAACGAAGGTAAAATTTTGTCGGCGAATCGAAGTTTCCTGATTCCTCCAAACTTCGTGGTGCAACAGATCCCAATGTCCACGACGCTTCATAGAGGACACCAGTGTTTTTGGAGACGAATTGGAGGAAACAGTAGCCGTCAATTTACCGATAACATTAGGGTATTTAATTAACTATATAAATCTTGCGGCCAGATCCACCAACCAACTATGTAATATTAGGACAGTTTCCAATTTTTTTATTTTTTTTTATCCTATCAAAACTAACTATCGAGACAGTTTCCCAAAAATATCTCTCTTTTTTAATTTCCCACGCAAGATAATATTTACTACCGTACCAAAAACCTTCAGAGAACAACAACAACAACAACAACAACCTTACCGTACCAAAAACCTTCAGAGAACAACAACAACAACAACAAACAACCTTACCGTACCAAAAACCTTCAGAAAACAATAACAATAACAACCTTCCCTCATTCACACACGGTTCATTGATTCTATAGTATATTATAAGGTTCAGTACACATGCGCAGTGCCACAACAGTCATCAATGAACAACTCAGGTGTCGTCTGGTGTGGCTCAGGATCGTATAATAATTATATACAATTGATTTTATTTACCGTATTTTATCTATTTATTTATGTTTCTATCATTAACATCTTATTTCATTGGACACTCGTCTGGCGTGGCTTATTTATTTATTTATTTATTTTATTTTATTTTTATTTATTTTTATCACTAGCACCTTATATTTTATCTTTATTTATTTTTATCACTAGCACCTTATATTTTATCTTTATTTATTTTTATCACTAGCACCTTATATTTTATCTTTATTTATTTTTATCACTACCTTCTTATATTTTCTGACACTCGACCAAACAGGAACTGATAGCCTAATTATATTCCTGGTAGGCTATTCTGTGAGTCGGTGTTCTCTTAAGGACCTTGTGATCGTGTATGATGATAATTGGAGGCTTCTGATTCCTCCTAACTAGGCCACGAAACGAGCTCCTTTCTTATAGGTGTGTGTGTGTGTGTGTTTCGTGGCAATATCTGAAGGACTTAACTATCTCCAATTTTCTGACTAGCCTACATCACAGAGTTCCTTAAAGGTGTCATCATGATTTTGTGGGAGGTTTGGAGACGAACGAGTCCTCCAAACAGTGCCACCAAACAGCCTTATACACCGATGGGGTCCGTTTCGTGATAGTTTTTGGGTGAATCAGTAGCCTCCTCTTTGGTCCACAACACACCTGACCTCCTTTAATAATGTCGTTAACTGTGCTTAGTGGGCCATAATGGGATCTGTAGTAGTACCAGCAGAGCCTAGCCAAGCCAAGCCAAGTCAAGCCAAGCCAAGCCAAGTCAAGCCAAGCCAAGCCAAGCCAAGCCTAGTGCAGTGTTGTGAAGTGTTGTGTAGTGTAGTGAAGTGTGGTGTAGTGAAGTGTTGTGTGGTGTGGTGCAGTGTAGTGTAATATAATGTTGTGTAATGTAATATAGTGTAGTGTAGTGTAGTGTAGTGTAGCATAGTGTAATATAGATTATTGTAGTGTAGTGTAATGCATAGTATATAGTGTAGTGTAGCTTAGAGCAGTGTAGTGTAGTGTAGTGTAGCGTAGTATAGTGTAGTGTAGTGTAGCGTAGTGTAGTATAGTGTAGTGTAGTATAGTGTAGTGTGTACAATCAAAATACTCATGGATAACAAACACTTTATGATGACAATTTCGAGGACAAAGTACCGTAATTTCACCATTTTATTCCTACGGTATTACGTTCTCTTTGAAGTTGACGCGAAATACACAGACGTACAATGTTATTATGTAATTATACGTACACACACACACATATTACACAATGCAGTTTTTTTCTGTTACGGTGCTTTCTTCCGCCTCACTAACTTCCTTCCTCCCTTCTTCTCTGATCAGGTTCCTCCCTCTTACTATTATTATATTCTCTCTTTCACCATCAACATTCTTCCCTCTAACCATCATTTTTTTTCTCTTTTTTTTACCTTTATCTTTTCCCCCACATCATTCTTTCTCTTTCATTCACCACCTTACATCCTCTTTCCCCCTCTCTCTCTCTCTCTCTCTCTCTCTCTCTCACACACACACACACACACACCAGCAGCATCCCCACTTCACACAACACCTCATCTCCCTTCCCACTAAGCATCTCCTTCAGGCTGCCTCAGTGGTGTCGCAGGCTGTTCAGAGGCAATAAAACCCCACCCGTGATTTTAGTATCAAAACCACACCCGTGAATTTATGATCAAAGCCAACTGTGCATTTATATATACTTTAATAAAAAACCAGCCACGTGAATTAATAATAACCCAACAATAACCCCTGAATAAATAAATAGTAAACAAATTCAATATAGTAAAAGTAATATCAAAACCACATAATTATGACTTGATCAACAAACAAAACCCGACCCGTAAATTCATAAATCAAATCCGTGAATTAATAAATAAAACATCATCCTGGGTATCGATAAAAAAGCATACCAGTACATTTAGAATATCATAAGGAGCAGCAGCAGCAACAGCAACAACAGCACCAGTAGCAGTCAGCGAGCCAGCAAGCCAAAGCCACAATATAAACCCTTAATAGTTCTCCTAAACCTCCCCGGCCCGTGTGACATGGCATCTAAACTCTCCTAGATGTTTGAGTTTGAAATTAGTTTTTAGCCAAAGTTTGAGGCGAGTGCAGGAGGCAAGGCAAGGCAAGGCAAGGCAAGGCGAGGCGAGGCAGGGGGCTGTGTTTGAGAGCAGCAGGCAGATTGGAAGTTGAGTTCCCTAGGTAGCAAGAAGGCAAGCAGGCAGGCAATGAGTTGATATCAGAGCAAGCAAGCAGGAAGGCAGATAGGTAGGTAAGTTGGTAGAGAGAATGGCTGCCAGATAGGTAGATAAGTAGACAGGGTGAAAGACAGGCAGGCAGGCAGGCAGGGAGGAAGGGAGGGAGTCAGGAAGGCAGTCAGAGAGTCAGGAAGTAGGTTAAAATTGGAGGTAGCAGGCCAAGGGAAGTGAAGGAAACCAGGCTGGATGTGATGGGTTGTGGGGGACTTCCGATGGGGAGAGTTTAAGTGGTGCTTCTGTCTGTCTGTCTGTGTGTGTGTGTGGGGGGGGGGGTTGAAGTGGGAGTTAGATCTAGTCCAAGTGGAGTGGGGAGTATGTGAGTGTAGATTTGTAAAGAGGGGAGGGCGAGAGTGAGGGAGAACTGATGGGGGAGGGAGAGTGTGAGGGAAAACTGATGGGGGGGAGTGTTGGAGGGTGGGTGTCTTAGTGGAGGGGTGGAGAGGGGGTAGGCTGAAGCAGGGGTGTAGTAAGGGGGGTAAAAGCTAACGACTTGAGTTCCCAGACAGTCCTGAGGAGAGCCATGGAGGAGAAACACGGTGAAGGTGGAGCCAAGCCATGACTCTCTTCAAGGCATCACCATCACACTCATCTTCAAACTCTCCTCACTCACTCCTTCAGTAATCACCATCACACTCTTCCTGCACTCTCCTCACTCACTCCTTCAGCAATCACCATCACACTCGTCTTCAAACTCTCCTCACTCACTCCTTCAGCAATCAGCATCACACTCATCTTCAAACTCTCCTCACTCACTCCTTCAGTAATCACCATCACACTCTTCCTGCACTCTCCTCACTCACTCCTTCAGCAATCAGCATCACACTCGTTTTCAAACTCTCCTCACTCACTCCTTCAGCAATCAGCATCACACTCGTTTTCAAACTCTCCTCACTCTTACATTATTACTTTTCTTCACCTTCTCCTCACTTCTTCATTCTACCTCTTCTTCAAACTCTCCTCACTCACCCTTTCAGAAATTAGCATCAAACTCTTCTTAAACTCTCCTCCATCATTATATACACAGTCAGAGAAGACATTTAAATCACAGTCATTCATAATATTCCATACAACAAACATTACTCCAACTTCTCGTACCAATAAACAACATCCAACTCTCTTTCCTCGCATTAATTAAGCTAACAGGCCGGTTGTACTCGTCTTCTCCAACGCTAATGCCTAAATTTGCTTACAGGAAAACTCCATTTCTTTCTGAGGGACGCTGGGAAAGGCGACGTGTCATCCTGAGACGTAATTAAAGAGAAGACAATTTTAAGACAAGAAGGAGAATGAGGATGAGGAAGAGGAAGAGGAGGAGGGGAAGGAGGATGAGGATGAGATGGCGGAGGAGGGAGGTGGAGGAGGAGGAAGAGGAGGAGATAGTGGTGGAGTAAGACAAAGAGGATGATGCTTAAGAGAAAGAGTGAAAGGGCAAATTAAGAGATAAATAAAGCAGATGAGGAGATGATCAAGATAACATTATATAATTGATTACTGTAAACATAATTTCTAATAATAATATGTATCCAGGTGTGCTTCGAATACCTATAAAGACAGTATAGCTTAAATAAATACACAATAAGATCTCCATTGGAATTATTTTTTTTGATGAATTGGACTGTTCAAATCTTCAACCAAAGCTGTATACATATTAGTGCTCGTGACTGTACCTACACAACACACACACACACACACACACACACAACACCTACAACATAAACTGGAAAAATATATATATAGTGTTCCTGGCTGACATAACGCGACGAAAAAAAGGCAAGAGTGAGAGAAAGAGGAGAGGAGACAGAGATGAAACTTTAAGAGCTGCTACAAAATGAAAGCGAGGCCCCCTGGGGAACTTCTCACACTCTGCCTCCTGCGTATACGACCACCTTACTCATATTTCACACCCTGCCTGCTATTTCTCTCTCTATCTTTTAGCTCTTTTTTCACATCTCTTTCTCTCTTTTCTCTCTTTCTGTTCTATTCCACATCTCTTTCTCTCTTTTCTCTCTTTCTGTTCTTTTCCACATCTCTTGTCCCTCTCTCTCTTTCTGTTCTTTTACACATATCTTTCTTCCTTTCTACCTCGCTCTTATTTATTTACTCTCTCTCTCTCTTTCGTTCTGTGTCTGTCTGTCAGTCTGTCTCTCTCTCTCTCTCTCTCTCTCTCTCTCTCTCTCTCTCTCTCACACACACACACACACACCCGCGCTGCTCTGCCTCTATTCTGAAATGGCAGGACGTACCCCACACCATGAATTATTTAAATAAACCATTCCCCCTTCAACCTGAAAATGTACAGCTGTTGTAATCCTAGTTAACTTTGACATTACACTTCCCTTACTTTATTACTATTATTACATTTTTGGCTGGTGACTGTTTTTGTTGTTGTAGTTGTAGTTGTTTTTTTCGTCGTTTGCAAACAAATATTTACACTGGCTACCATATATATTCCAGGAATCTGAAAATATATATATATATATATATATATATATATATATATATATATATATATATATATATATATATATATATATATATATATATATATATATACACACATATGTGGAGTCGCGGTAGCAAGCTGTTCATTTTTAACTTGCTTTCAGTATTCATCAACACTTTTTTTTTTCCTTTCGTGATTGTAGTTTTTGGGAGCAAGTGCGAGGCCTGGTGTTGTTAGGGTTCTTTTTTTTTTTTTTTAGCTTTAATCCCCGTGCTGTGATTAACCATGGTGTTGGTGTTGGTGTTATTGGTGGTGGTGGTGGGTGAAGAGGAGCGGAGAGGGGAGCGTTTGACGTAATGATACGAATTCAAGCCATGTTTGCTGAGTACTTACTGTCCTCAATTAGTGTGTGTGTGTGTGAGTGTATATGTATGTATGTATGTGTATGTGTGTGTGTGTGTGTGTGTGTGTGTGTGAGTGTATATGTATGTATGTATGTGTGTGTGTGTGTGAGAGAGAGAGAGAGTGTGTGTGTGTGGGTGTGAATTACCCACTTATCCAAATTTCACACATATACAGCCTATACATAATTACACAATAAAACTATCTTCCTCATCATTTATATTATTATATCATCACTTTATCTCACTCCCTCAGGAAACTGCTTCGCTTTCAACACTCAATTACTCTATTCACCACCACCATCATCATCATCATCATCATCCTAACCACAAACACATTCCACCACGACCACTACCATCACACACACACACACACACACATAACAACAACAGCAACAACACATTCCACCACGACCACTACCATCACACACACACACACACACACACATAACAACAACAGCAACAACACATTCCACCATGACCACTACCAACACAGACACAAACCACTACCAACACACACACACACACACACACACACATAACAGCAACAACACACACACACGTAACAACAGCAACACCACATATAACAACAACAAATATATATAATAATTAAGACAACAAAACGGTAACAATTAAAACGGTATTTGTTGACGTTGACGACCACAACAACAACAACAACAACAACAACGATGATGATGATGATGATGATGATGCCACCAGCGAGGTAATTTAATACACGTGATGGGAAACATAATTGCTAACAGGTATAAGTTTTCGAGTTGCCAAGGCGGACGCTCACCTAATTACTTCGGGAATCATGAACTCTCCAACCATGACCCCCTCGCCCCCCACCCCAACTCCACCCCACCTCACCCTTCCCCACCCCACCTCACCCCACCCCACCCTATCTTGAGCCTTGTGTTGTCTGTCTGCCCTTCTGTGTTCGGTTTGGGGGACGAGTCGCTTCTTCTCTATCCAGATTCATCTATAATATTATGTGCCCGGGAATGGATGGGTTGGATTCGGTTTGTGTAGGATTCGGTTTGGGTTGGGTTGAGTTGAGTTGGATTCGTTTTGGGTTGGGTTGGGTTGAGTTGGGTTGGGTTGGATTCGGTTTGGGTTGGGTTGAGTTGAGTTGGATTCGGTTTGGGTTGGGTTGGGTTGGGTTGGATTCGGTTTGTGTTGGGTTGGGTTGGATTCGTTTTGGGTTGGGTTGGGTTGAGTTGGATTCGGTTTGTGTTGGGTTGAGTTGGATTCGGTTTGGTTTGGGTTGGGTTGGGTTGGGTTGGATTCGGTTTGTGTTGGGTTGGGTTGGATTCGTTTTGGGTTGGGTTGGGTTGAGTTGGATTCGGTTTGTGTTGGGTTGAGTTGGATTCGGTTTGGTTTGGGTTGGGTTGAGTTGAGTTAGATTCGGTTTGGGTTGGGTTGGGTTGAGTTGAGTTGGATTCGGTTTGGGTTGGGTTGGGTTGAGTTGAGTTGGATTCGGTTTGGGTTGGGTTGGGTTAGATCAGGTTAAGTGTGAGTGTTTTATTAGACTTGGTTATATTATCTGGTTAAGAAAGTTAAGTTAAGAGTGGGTTCCACGAGGACAGACTACCCAAAAATATAAAAGAATAGTTCCATAAATAAGGCAATCTCTAAAATTTCACATCTCCAACGACGACTGCACTCAACAACGAATCACCCAATTCTTTGAAAACACGACTAACTATCTCCTTCCTTGTGTCCTATTGTATCCTTCCTTGTATTCTATTATATTGTAGTTAGGTTAATCTATCTCTTTATACAGTATGACAGCATTCAGTAACCACCCAATTCGCTGATAAAAAAATATATATAAAAAATTGAAAAAAAAAAAAAAAAAAAAAAAAAAATCTCTTTGGTTTCGAGACTGCTCCGATGTTTCTTTAGGGTGGAGGAGGGCGACACACTTCGGGGAATCAGTAGGTCTGCCCCAGCACACTTCTAAGAACCTGCAGCCCCGTCAGTAAGTTTGTTCGGGAAGCTAGGGCCTCATTAGGTAAGAGAGGTAAGGAGGAAGGACGGAGATGGAGGAAGAGGGGGAAAATGGTGGAGGGATGAGAGTGGGAGGGACGGAGGAAGAGGTGGAGTGTGAGAGGGACGGAGGAAGAGGGGAAAATGGTGGAGGATGAGAGATTGAGGATGGAGGAAGAGGGGAATATGGTGGAGGATGAGAGATGAAGGATGGAGGAAGAGGGGAAAATAGTGGAGGAAGGGATGTAGAGGAATGAGAGTTGGAGGAGGAATAGGAAGAAAACGGAGAGAGAGGGAAGAGGAGGAAGGAAAATGAAAAGATGAAGAGTTGGCAGATAAAACGTGAAAAAAGGAATCATCAGCTCTTCAATTTGACCACAACAGACGACCCCTTCAACAACAACAACAACAACAACTGAAGAGAAGGTATCTAATGTATTTCTCTCAACACCAACAAACTATTTATAGACCCAAGGAACCCCAAAGAGATGGAGACAGTAACACCACCACCACCAGCAGCTCTTAGTTTGGCGTAAGATGGAGACAAACAACACCACCATCATCACCATCACCATCACCATCACCACCACCATCATCACCACCAGCAGCCCTTAGTTTGGCGTAAGATGGAGACAGAAACACCACCATCATCACCACCACCAGCTCTTAGTTTGGCGTAAGATTACTCATTAGCGCTCAGAAATTTCCCTTCTGGAGTTGCAAGTTTTCCTCTTCCCACTTTCATAACTCCGGGGACAGTGACATTCCCCGCCTTAATTAACCCACCCACCCACCCTCACTGAGCCACTCGCCAACATCGCACCATCTGCCAAAAGTTTCATTCATGGGGAAGAGGGAGACGAGAGGAGAGGAGAGGAGAGGAGGAGGAGAGGAGAGGAGAGGAGAGGAGAGGAGGAGGAGAGGAGAGGAGAGGAGAGGAGAGGAGGGGAGGAGGGGAGAGGGAGTAGAGGAAGAGAGGGAGAGGGAGAGGAGAGGAGAGGAGAGGAGAGGAGAGGAGGGGAGGGGAGAGGAGAGGAGAGGAGAGGAGAGGGTTGGTGTTGGTGATGATAATGATTCTCGAGGGGGACGGACGGAAATAAACACACGCTCGAATCAATTATACAAACGAGAGAGAGAGAGAGAGAGAGAGAGAGAGAGAGAGAGAGAGAGAAGATAGGGTGCTCCAGAGGCATACAAAATGAAAAAATGGAGTGTGGGCGGGAGTGACAGACATGATGTTCAATACAAAGTGAAATGCAGATGAACAAAATAATTAGAAGAATAGGAAAATGAACTTATGAATCTACGACCACGTTAAAACATAAATATAAATATTAAAAAAAATCAATACACACACACACATTGCCAGATCCAAGCACCGCACTATAGGCTATTTCAAATATTACAAAATTTCAACACACACACACACACACACAGCCAGATCGATGCACCGTGCTATTGGACCTTATCGCTTCGTGAATGGGTGAATGGCTTCGTTCGACTTCAGGCCCCGGATTCCTTTAACGGGGGCACAATAAATAAATAAATAAATACAGATAAATAAACAAAATAAATGTATAAATAAAATAAACAAATAAAAAATGAACGAAATAAATATATACATAAAAATAAACAAAATAAATGTATAAATAAAATAAACAAAATAAATGTATAAATAAAATAAACAAAATAAATGTATAAATAAAATAAACAAATAAAAAATGAACGAAATAAATATATAAATAAAATAAATAAATAAAAAATGAACGAAATAAATATATACATAAAATAAACAAAATAAATATATACATAAAATAAACAAAATAAATAAATACATAAAATAAAAGCATTAAATAAATAGATAAAACAAACAAAATATAAAATACATACATAAAATAAAATAAATTCACACACAACTAAAGAAAAAAAAAAATATATACATGAACAAAAAATACATAATTTAACTAACTACATTTCGAGGGGGTAATATACTTTTGATACATTGGAGTGCCTTGATTCCTCCAACGTATACCAGGAAACAAACAAGACTGGATTGAGAAGAAAAAAAATAATGAATAGTCTGTTGCTTGTAATAATTTGGAGGAATCAGTTGCTCCAGATTTACCAACACTGTAATACGGCATCCTCTTAACTATTTAATTCTATTTACGCTACATAACCAATAATTTACAAGTCCATGAAAACATATATCTATCAGTCTATAAACATATCTCACCTATATATCTATCTAGCCTTCCTCTGTCTATCCATTTATCTCATCTATTCATCCATCTATTTCTTTCTATCAATTTATCTCATCTATTGATCTATCTATTTCTGTCTATCCATTTATCTCATCTATTCATCCATCTATATCTTTCTATCCATTAATCTCATCTCCACATTACTTTATTTCAGTTTATCCATTTACCTAAGCTATACATCTACATACATAACCTATACATCCACATCTGTCCATCCATCTATCATACATACATACATATATACACAACAAGAATGCCAGAAACATACATACATACATATATACACAACTAGAAACAACATACATACATATATACAACCATCTATACCGGCTTGGAGGGGTTGCATGTATTCTCGAACAAGTCACGTAAAATTGTGGATAAAAAATAACTTTGAAAAACTAAAAAAAAAAGAAAAGAAAAAAAAATACTCTACAAACTGCTCACGCGAACACAAATCAAGTCCTATACACGTCACACTGTTGCCAATATAGTTTTTTTTCTCCCTTCCCTCTATTTTTAACGAAGACGGTACAATTTTCAGACATCTTATTAAGGGGATACTATATAATTTTTTTATATGCTTGGTATGTACATTTAGAGTGTGCATTATGTCCTCCAAAGTATGTCAGGAAACAGAACTAATGACTAAATATAATGGTGCTCTGTTGCTTGGAATTGTTTGGAGGAAGCACACAAATACGAGAAAAGGTGTACCGTACCTACTGGGATCTGAGGCTACAAATGTTTAGTCTGTCAGTACACACACACACACACACACACACACACACAAGGACGAGAAAAGACGTGCCTACTGGGATCTGAGGGTAGAAATGTTTTAGTCTATCAGTAGCCTTGTATCATTCAATTCTTTACTAAAAATAATTACCCTACCATCTATATATTATTATCTACATAGAAAGAACGAATGAAGTAGTAAATATTTAAAAAAGAATATCAAAGACAAAAAAAACATAAATATAGAATCTCACCAAGAGGAAGGAAACACAGTGACTACAAAAATACGATAAAGAAAAGGAAAACAAGATAAAGAAAGGAAAATAGATGGAGGGACTGGAAACTAGAACTGGCTCGCTATTCCAGTCCATTGGGGCGAGAGTACAGCGTCAGAGAGAGAGAGAGAGAGAGAGAGAGAGAGAGAGAGAGAGAGGCTGGACAGGACACTGAGAGAGAAGCGGGAAAGGACAGAGAGAGAGAGAGAGATAGGCGGGAATGGACAGAGAGAAGCGGGAAAGGACAGAGAGAGAGAAGAGGGAATGGACAGACACACACACACACACACAGAAGCGAAAAGCAGGGACGTAGGAAGGGAGAGATTTCAGCGAGGGGGGCAGGATGAAAGGGGGTCCGATTGCCCATGAATACCAATATTCAGGGGTTTATTCTCACCACCCAAAGAAAACAAAACAAAAACAAAAACAAAAATAATAATAATAAATATATCGTACATAAAATAAGATTCATAATTAACAAAGAAGGAATGAATCAGCTAAAGAACAAAACAAAAACAAAAATAATAATAATAAATGTACCGTACATAACATAAGATTCATAATTAACAAAGAAGGAAAAAATCAGCGAAAGAACCAAAACAAAAACATAAAAGTAAAGAGGAACGAACGGAAGCAAAGGAAGGCATCAAGGGAGGAAAGACCGAGGTAGGATAGCCTAGCCTAACTAAATTCTGCACTAGGCTACTCGTACTGCCTGCATGCAAACCCGTGGGAGAATGAATATATAAACAAGACAAGTGTAGGCTAGTGGGGAAGGCATGGAAGGTAGCCTACTATACTCTATCTACTATTTGGTCACAAGAATTCGTACACACACTGGTGTTTTTTCGAGGGTTTACAACATAGAGTACATATAACACTATGTAACTGTAATACAACGTTGTTATATAATTTTTCAAGGGTTTATTAAAACATACAGTAAGTGTAACACTATGTAACTGTAATGCAACGTTATGCTATAGGCTTTCAAGGGTTTACAACATATATACAATAAATGTAACACTATGTAACTGTAATGCAACGTTATGCTATAGGCTTTCAAGGGTTTACAACATAATTATATACAGTAAATGTAACAAAACATAACTGCAATACAACGTTGTTTTATTACTATTCACAGGGTCACTTGGTACGCCATTCACTGCAGTACTGCCAGAAGAATAATGAATGACCTCTCTTTCCATATAGCCTAGCCTGTGTCAGAATACCTGTGGCAAACTGTACATACATACAACTCCCTGACATTCCCCTCTACACACAGTCCCCCTCTTCAACAGATTGATATACGAGACAGTTGAACATTTACTAACAATTGAATCACACAAGTCTCTGTATTGTATATGCATATAAAAAAGTTATATTATTTTGAACTCGCAAAAAAATACAAAATTTAAAATGTATAATATTAAATAAATCTTTCAAAATACAACAGAGCTCAAGTAAACGAGTTGATCCCTTCTGAAAATAACACAACATCGTATTTCCCATTAAAGCTGCGCCTGTATAAGGGACAGTACTGCGTCCCTCCCATAAATAAATTAAGAAACCTCGCAGAGAGAGAGAGAGAGAGAGAGAGAGAGAGAGAGAGAGAGAGAGAGAGAGAGAGAGAGAGAGAGAGAGAGAGAGAGAGAGAGACATTAAGAAGTTTCTCTCTCTCACACACACACACAGAAACATTAAGAAGCCTCACACACACACACACAGAGAGAGAGAGAGAGAGAGAGATTAAGAAGCCTCGCACACACACACAGAGAGAGAGAGGAGAGTAGAGTAGAGTAGAGTAGAGTAGAGTAGAGTAGAGTAGAGTAGAGTAGAGTAAAGTAAAGTAGAGTAGAGTAGAGTAGGGTAGAGTAGGTTAGGTTAAGGTAGGGGGTCTGATTCTCGGGTAGTGCCTAAATAATGAGTAGGGCGGCATGAAGGGAGATGAGGAGTTAAGGGAGCCAAGGGGAATGGGGGTGAGAAGGGAAAAGTTTAAGGGAAGTTGTGAGGGAGAGAAGAGGGAGGCAGAGAGAGAGAGAAAGACGAGATAAATGGGTAATAGGAGAAGATATGGTATTGAAAGATGTCTGGGAGAAGAGGGAAGTAGAAAGGAAAGTGAGAAAGATGAGATAAATGGATAATTGGAGAAGATATGGAAATGGAAGACTTGAGGGAGAGAAGTAGAAGGTAGAGAGAGAGAGAGAGAAAGATGAGAGAAATGGATAATTGGAGAAGGTATGGAAGTGGAAGACTTGAGGGAGAGAAGTAGAAGGTAGAGAGAGAGAGAGAAAGAGAAAGATGAGAGAAATGGATAATTGGAGAAGGTATGGAAATGGAAGACTTGTGGGGGAAGTAGAAGGCAGAGAGATAGAGAAAGATGAGTAAAATGGAACACTTATTGAAACATCATCATCATCATCACCATTCTTTCATTGTATATATTCCACTGTAGATTGAAGTCCTTTCTCAACACTCTCCACATTTCTCTGTCTGCTCACATTCTACTCCAGCACATTCCTACGTATTTTCTAATCTCTCAAAAAAGTTCAAAAAGAAAACAATATGAAGTTCAAAAAGAAAACAATATGAATCTACACACTGACTAAAATATAAACTAAAAAAAAAACAGTGACACTAAAACTGGAGAAAACTAAAAATATATTAATAACAAAGTAAAAAAAACCAACACATTCAAATCTAACTCTGGTAAAAGCATGAAATACAAAAAAAAAAAAAAAAAAAAAAAACACGGAGGAAAAGATATAGAGAACGAAAGAAAAAAGACTAAAACATGAAAAACTACTTCAAGCCAGTAAATAATAAACACGAAAAAACACTTTGTGACTGGCATTAAAATCGAACCTTTATTATTTCACCGCGTTGGCTGCATGGCGATATATTTATTTATATATATATATATTTCAAGCAGTGGAATATTATTGTGTCTTCTCGTATTTCCTTACCACACACACACACACACAGACAGGGAGTGAGGGAGACAGACAGACATACAAGCAGGAAGAGAGGGAGACAGACACAGACATACAGGGAAGGAGCACAAGACACACACACGCAGCACAGCACAACACACACACACAGCACAAGACATGGAGAGGCAATAATGAAACGTGTACAGAACATAAAAGTATACACACACATACGCCACCCAAGATTAATTAATTCCACAAAGCGACACACACACACACACACATCTAACACCACAAAGGTAGAGAGAGTACTATAGACAATTGTGTAATGCAGTCAGACAGTGTAGTAAGCTTCCATTTACTGGTATTGCACACTAGGCTATAGATTGAATATTGCAATGAAGGTATATTAAGTTTCAGTTTGTTGCAACGAAAAGTTAAATTTGTTTATAGTGAAAGTTTTGCAGTAAAATCGCATGTGTTGCAGTGAAGGTAGAGTACACGATAGAGTTATATGAGACCGCTAAATGTTGCAGTGAAAGGAGATCACTAAATGTTGCAGTGAAAGACGACCAAGTGTTGCATTAATTCCCATGTGTATTGTAGTGAAGGTAGACTAAGCGTTGCCGTTATTGTTCCGTATGTTGCAGTGAAGGAAGACTAAACGTTGCAGGAAAGGCTATCCAAATGTTGCAGTAACTTTTAGTGTTGCATCTTGCGTTGAGCGTGTGTCCGAGTGATGACCAAGATGAAGTCAGCATGCAACCTCACCACAACACGACTCGTCATAACCAACACACTCAGTCAGGCACCACGAATCGTCACCACAATCATCATATTTATTTAGTCACAGAAACCAGACGATGCAGAACAGGATAGATAAACAGACTAGGCTACATAATATAGAAAGAGATATAAAGAGATACTGTAGAAGGATATATTCACAGGATAAAAAAAAAGAGAGGGACAGATTTAGAGGTTAGGTAGCAAAATAACAACATCTAACCTTCAAGAGCAAATGTACCTCCAACACACATAGGCTACTACACTAGGCTACCATACGATTCCACTAGGCTGCTATAAGGGAGGGAGGAGGCGAGGGTAGGAGGCAGGAGGCGAGGGAAGGAGGAAGGAGGCGAGGGTAGGAGGCAGGAGGCGAGGGTAGGAGGAAGGAGGTGAGGGTAGGAGGGAGGAGCAGCAGGGAATATAGACCACCGGGTTGGACACCTCTCCACCAATTACACCTCAGCTAATGGAGACATTTATTCTGATCTCGGGTGTTACTGGACTGCCTACACACACCCACACACACACACGTATATATAACTCACAGCACGGATACTGTTACACACACACTATAGCACACGCATATAACCATGGCACATTTGCACACGGCAGCACATATCCATAAGCACATAAATCACAACACAAACATTCATGAACCAAACACACACACACACACATACACACAAGAATAAACTAAAATGGGTTATACTCACACGCATGAATACTGACATACATAAATACTCACTGTAGGATGGACAAACATACACACAGACGCGCACAATTACAGAAACACACGCCTAACAACCACCCAAACACACACACACAGACAGACAGAGAAGCAGGTACACACACGGCCAAACAAACACACACTAGGCTGGGTAAACATGCACACACACACACGCCTATACACACACGGCCACTCAAACATGCACACGGCTGCACTCAAACACATAAGTTTAGAGAGGGCTCACACACACACACACAGACACACACACACACACAAATAAAGATATAATCCTTCTCAATATACTTGTTCGTGGCTCGTCGTGGGTGTTTTCCTTAAGCTAATCTGTCATTGTGATCTTTTCCTGGTGAGCGACGTAAGGTGTAAAGACAATGATTAGGCTACAGTATGTCCCCTTTGCCTGTCTGTCCTGGTGGTGGTGGTGGTGGTGGTCTCGCTACTCAATGATTAGGCTACCGTAGTGTTGTCGCGCTGACCACAGGTACCTAGGCTAGCTAGAATAAGAGTCCCGTTTCCTTTTTGTTTAGAATTTCCCACATAGGGCTTTAATAAATAGATGAGATTTCCGTTCACAGCCTCTTCTTTCCTATTTATTTCTTATTTGCATGCTTGGATCACACACATACGTTCTCATTTTCATTCTCTCTCTCTCTCTCTCTCTCTCTCTCTCTCTCTCTCTCTCTCTCTCTCTCTCTCTGTGGAAGGTGGAGGGGGGAGGGAAAAGCAGAAATACGATGATGGATGGAGACTGGAGATCAGAGACACGGTGAAAGTCAGAGTTGGAGGTCAGGGAAAAAGGAGAGGTGAAGAAAAATCAAGTTAGAGAAATAGAACATCGACAAGGGAGAGGACACTGGCAGGCAAAGAATGAACGGTACGAAAAGACAAGAGATCAAAGAGAAGGAAGGATAAAGAAAGGATGGAAAAGCAAATGAAAGAGAACAATGATTGATGGAAGTCGGAAGCAGAGATGAAGTGTGTGTGAGGGGGTGGGGGGGCAAGGGAGAAAAGGAATGGTGCCTGGGGGTCACAAAGGCCTATACGACTATAATAGGAAAGGGTTGAAGGCTAATGACAGGAGTGGGTCGAGGCTGGGTCAGATCATTAGTAATAGGATACTGTAAGCAATAGTCGTTATAATGGTAATATCAATAAAAACTTAACAATAATAATAAATATAATAATAAAAATTATTATTATTATCATAAGGAATAGCAGTAATTGTAGGGTCCTTCCAACCTTAGCACCGAAGTAGTAAAAACAATAATAGTAGTAGAGGTATTATTGGTTATATGAATAGGCTAGTCGAAGCAGTAGGCCTAGTACCGATAGTAGCAACAGAAGTACAATGTGGAAGTTGTTGTTGAAGTTCCTCAAGCTGTCTGAACGAGCAACCCCGAACAATGTGGAAGTAGCCTAATGCAGTGAAGGCAACAGTAGCAGGAGGAGAGGAGAGGAGAGGAGAGGAGGGACCTACCAACCCACCACTCGAGGTCGGCCACAAAAGGTGAGGTCCGGTGTAATAGGTGTCGGTAATGGGTGTAGCGGGTGGGACCGGGCTCGTGTCGTGTGGGTGTGGCCAGCTGATACCGCTTGGGTCACCTTTCTTTCTATATACAGTAGCGGGGTAGAGGGGGAAAGGGGGCGGGGGAGGGGGGAGTTCTTGGCTTCTATATTCCTACTATTCACTGACTAAACGAACAATGCCACGAACTTAAGACTAGAAGCTGCATGGCTGCCTCACTCGCCTATACGAGTATATAAAAAAAACAAAAACACTCACCATATCGTAAAGGAGATTCATGGAATACTGAGTCAAAAGCGTATCAGACTGTGATGACGTGTTTCCATTAAAATGACTAAATAAAGGTAAACACAAAACAGCAGGACTCCATAATATAAATTCCAATATGTGAAGGAAAAGCGACCCTCCCTCCCCAACCTCAGGCATTCTCAATAGATTTGCCCCCTCTCCTACCCCCCCATCACCCCATCGCCCCGCATATATATATATATATATATATATATATATATATATATATATATATATATATATATATATATATATATATATATATATATATATATATATATATATATATATATATATGCCTAACGGTATATATAAACACTCACACAGACCGAAGTTCCCCGTATTTTCAAAAGATTCGTCAAAAAATTCTTGACCTTTGGAATATCGGTAGACGATTGATCCACACCCCAGAAATATGTCATAATCCTTCTTTGTTGTCAATAAATCGATTCATCTCACCTTTATTCATACCATTAGGCCGTATAAGACAGGACTTTATTGTTGCCGCGTAAGATAATCCGGAGTTGGCCAGTTATATAATGATAGTTTGACCTTTCGTTATATAGCAGCAAATCTTTATATCCAAAAACCTACAAGGAATCTCGTTGAAGAAAATCTATAAGGATTTAGAAATTTAGAGGCAATTTCAGAAGGCAATTAGGCTAGGCCTACGCTAGGCTACCTCGTACAAAACTTAGGAGTCGCAGAACTTGCCATTTTCACAAAAAACCTCAAGATATGTTTTGCCTTCCATTTCTTCAACATACTGACTCCCTCATTGAGACCTGCTATATATAGTGATACACGACTCCAGTTAACAGATTGATTGATACAAGGCGCCTCAACAGCGAGATCATAATTATAGCGCCAATAGAAACGTGATAGAGAGGCGAGACAGCAAGCAGTAAGAAAATAGGCTATACGGTACCAGTGAAGAGAAAAGGTAAGGTAAGGTACGGTAGGTTATTCCGTGCACTTCAATGATCGTACGTAACTCACTATCTTACTTGCCCTTCCCTTTATAAATATCAGAGTACTTAGCCAACCAGTATTAGGCCTATAGTACATTAGGCTACGTTCCTTTTCTCTAACATGGTGGAATCATATGAGTATCATTGGCTTTTCGTTTTTTTTTATCTGATTCTGAATAGGCCTAACAGATTTAAAAACACACACACACACTAACACAGAGATCAAGGATACACATAGACTACACACCCACACACAACAGAGTTAAGAACACATTCACACACACAAACCAACCAAACACACACACAAACACCTACACAACAGATCAACATACACACACACAAACACTTACACGACATATCAAGAACACACACACAAACACGAACACAAACAGGCAACTTTATACTATACGCAAGACCAAAATAATAATGAAGCTAGCCTAGCCTACGTAGCCTAGCTTACTTGTACCCTTCCTTCCCCTTGAAACAACACCTCAAAAAGCCTGGCGTGTTATTGCGTTAATCTCCTTGTGTAAGAGATAATCCCTAGTTTCTCTGGGATTAGAGAGTTGAAACGCTCCCACAACTAAATTAATAAGAGGGATATTACACTTTTGGTACATTAGAGCGCCTTGATTCCTCCTAAGTATGCCAGGAGACAAGACCAGAGTAACAAAAATATATATACTGATATCCTGTTGCTTGGAGGAATCAGTTGCTTCAGAATATTCTATACTTACGTGCCACAACACAGTCTCAAATGCGCAAACTCATTGACTGCCGGTGTCTTTCTTTTTTATTATGTGTGTGTGTGTGTGTGTTTCCTAGCATAGTTTGGGGGAATCAAAAGACCCCCAAATTTATCCCTTTCAAATCTCAACTCGAATGACTAATAATAATACATACCACTGTGATGCCCCCCCCCCCTGCAGTAACACACACACACACTCATATACACACGCATACACATTCACACATACACACGCAAACACACACACTCACACACAAAACCAGTTCATTCGGCATTTCATTCCCGCCGCGTTCGGAAAATTGGCACTCGCTCAGAATTCGGATACCTGAAGCACTGACGGGGGGATGCCAACACTGAATATTAACCATCAAACACCGGATCTCTCTCTCTCTCTCTCTCTCTCTCTCTCTCTCACTCTGTAGGCTATGTGCGTGTGTCTTCTTAATCTTTCTCTCTCTCTGTGTCTTTTTATTATTTTTTTCTCTCTCTATGTGTGTATGTGTGTGTGTCTTCTTAATTTCTGTCTGTCTGTGTGTGTGTGTGGCTTCTTAATCTCTCTCTCTCTCTCTCTCTCTCTCTCTCTCTCTCTCTCTCTCTCTCTCTCTTGTTAAACAGCTGATCGCGTGTTATCATATTTATTACACCTTTCTCTCACAAACGCCATTTCACTTATAATTTTTTATATATACGGTATCTGTTTGTATTTTTTTTTTTTTTCGGTAAGAGGTAAACACTCATTACGTCCAAAGGTCTAGGGGAAAATAATTATTACACTGAAAATTTTGGAGCAACCGATTTATACGAACCATTCCAAGCAACAGACCCCCTTTAATAATTATTCTGTCCTGGTCTGTTTCCCGATAGCCTATTTTTGGACCCACAACCAACCACATATAAACCAATTTCTACTAACCCAAGTCCACAAAATAATAACTCAACAATAATAATAATAATAATAATAATAATAACCAATGCATTAATAATTTACTATAAGTGTGTTTAAATAGTCAGTGTTAAGGGAAGCACTTATTATTATTATTATTATCAGTATTTTATTTTGAGGGCTGCTAAATCCTCCAAATTATATTATGAAACAGATTGCCTCTTAGTAACACAGAAGTGATTTGTTTCCTGTGATAGTTTGGAGGCCTCACTAGCCCTCTAATGTACTAATAAGAGGTAGGCCTACTCCCCTTAATGAGATAAATAAATATATAGCCTATACCCCATACCACCACATCAGTATATCCTATAGCAGTAGGCTATATATATATATTACTGGTACCGGTAATGAATAATTTCACTCTAATACTGGGAAATTTTACCAGCCACGCGTGTCCAAAACAAGCCCAATTTGACGTGAAAATCGCCCACCTGGAAACTACCAGCCCATTTACCAACCTACCTACATAGCCTACATACCTACCTATCCACCTACATACCTACCTACCTGCCTTCCTACTTACCTACCTATCTACCTACATAACTACCTACCTATGCACCTACACACCTACCTACCTAACTACATACTTACCTACTTCGGCATATTTACTTTACTTTAATCTAAATGTATGTTGACAAAATGCTCTAGTGACCAAGTTGATATTAAAGAACAAAATAATAAAAGAATTGTGTGTGTGGGAATGTATTTATGCATGAATGTATAAATATGTATTTATGTATGGATATGTTTAACCCTCAAATATATAATATGGAAACTCTGCTACTCTTTAAGCGCAAATTATTTTATCAGCATTTTGTCATTTATTATATTTATTTATGTATTTATTTATTTACTTATTCATAGGTTTATGTTTATACTTTTCTTATCGTTACATCGACACAAAAATAAATTCTCGTCCAAGACTCCTATCTTGACAAGTGTCCTCACTGACTGTGAGTCCGGTTCTTAAAGCTGGTTTTATTTAGCAAGCAAATTAAATAAATATAAAGTTTGGAATTTGTCGCTATTGGAGGGAAGAGGGAAAACATTTATCACACCAATAATATATATGCATCTGAGAATTTTGTGTTACATGACATTTTATTAGTTTTTTTTTTTATCGTGTCGGAATTACTTCTTATAATCATACTAACTTGACATAATATAATATCCTATACCAGAATGTATCTGTATTATCATCATTATCATCATTGTTATTATTATTATTATTACTATTATTATTATTACGGAAGTTGTCGTAGTCTTAGGCCTGTGTAGGCCTATTTCCCTTATAAAATATTCATTCCTGTTGTGTCTTCATTGAAAAAAAAAAATAATAATAAATATATATATATATATATATATATATATATATATATATATATATATATATATATATATATATATATATATATATATATATATATATATATATATATATATATATATATATATATATATACCGGTATAGGATAAAAATAATTATAATAATAATAAGACAACAACATCCGTCTGCATAACAGGGCTATGATGTCCGCGAATAATGATTTCCTTAGTCGCATATACGGTAGGCCTACACAGAAATCGTTCACGTAGCCTAATAGAATTTCTTAGTGACGAGGCTGTGAATGGTAGGTGCGGTAAAGAGGACACACAATCAGATCTCGTCCCCCACCATCAAATCCCATTCCACACCCATCAGAAGTAAAGAACAATTCACCCACCCACTCAAACCCCTCTCAGCCAGTCCCACTCAATGACTGACGTAGGAAGCAAAACCATCACGCTTTCCAGTCCCACTCACTGACTGCCTGACGCTGGCGGTGGGGTAGTGGCTGAAGGAAGGAGGGAGGGAGGGAGGGAGGTGGTCTGTCTGAGGTAGGTAGGTAGGCAGGAGGGCACTACAGAGAGAGCTACGTGGAGGAGGAGGAGGAGGAGGAGGAGGAGGAACAGCAGCAGGCATGGGATCAATGAACGTGCCTTGTTTTCACGGTCACCCCTTCTCATGCTACCGCCGCCGCCGCCGCCACCATCGCCACCGCTGTCCCACTTTCCCTAACCAATAATAATAATAATAATAATGAAAACTATTATCCGAATTACAATGTTTTACTTCTTCATTTTCAAGCGTCAAACAAATAAATAACAAAATTAATAGTTCAGGAAGTGTTGGCTGCAAGACATACAAACTAGCCTAATCCTTTACACAAACATTACTGAACCGTACTAGGCTAGGCTATGCTTGCTGCTCGACAAATCAACAATAAAACAATACATAATATATTTAACTCCCGTACCACAACCATACACTGTAAACAACATGCTCAATATCAATATAGCCTAAATGTCACTACTACCACAACCACTGCTATTATCAAACACCACCACCAACAACAATACCATATCACCATTACCATTATAAAACCACCACCAGCCACACCACCAAAAGTACATTACTAATATCACCATTACTGGCACAACAACAACAACTATTACCAACAACACCACCATCACTATTATTACCAACGACAACATTATATCCCGTCAGGTAGGCTAGGCTAGGCACAGTAGGCTAGGCTACGCGACACACAAGCTACCGGTAACCCTTGCCAGTGACAATAGCTTCTGACATAATGCAAAACTCATCCGGGGCAACAACACGATGACGGAAAAATTGATTAGGGTAGGTCACTGCACAACACGATGGTTGACTGAACAAGAAGATAGCTGCGGTGGGTGACTTTACATGATGATAGCTACGGTGGGTGACTTTACATGACGATAACTGATGTGGGTGACTACATAACGTTAGCTGCGGTGAGTGACTACATGACGATAGCTCCGGTGGGTGACTGCACAACACGATAGCTGCGGTGGGTGACTATACATGACGATAGCTACGTTAGGCTACTTGGAGGAAGGTGTACGATAGCCTAAGCCAACAACAGCAACAGACCCACCGTGCCCCTGGAGATTCAAAACCTCGTGATTATATTAAATGATTTGTAGCTTATACCAGAACACTCTAATAATGTTCTAAAGTCTGTACAATCCGCTAGCTAGGAATTACTGCATTGGCCGCATATTAAAGGATAAATAAAAATGAATCTAAAGGTACATAATATCATGAGGTATGCTTGGGTGAGTGTGTCTGAAGTCTAAAGCGAAGAGGAAGGACAATACAGAGTAATTATCGCACTTAATTGCATCTCTAGATTATGAAATGAAGGTGCAATTAACACGATCGAATCAATCTAAGAAAAAAAGAAGAATATTCATGAACGCGGAAGAATTACACCAACTTCCGCCAAACAAAGGAACAACTCCGCCTAAAGTCGTATAATTTTTAAGGCAGAATGTTTATGGTACACGGAAAAATGATTATAATACGGGGGGGAAATGCAAATCGGTTTATGTCACGTAATTTCAAGGCAGAAAAATGTTGGCTGGTAAGATGCATATGATACAACTAACATATCACTCAATACAGAAACCTATAACATAAATAAATAAATACATACGGTAATATTATATAAAAAAATAAATAAGTGAAGGGTTACTATAAGAGTATGGCCAATTACCTATCACGTTGAGTCTAATTAATTAAATCCCGCGGCAAATGTTTTGTTTTGTAGCACACTTTACAGGAATCAGCCACTAGCCTCCAATTAGGATAGCCTACTCGTCTAGCCTAGTCCCTTAACAGCGCGCAATTCATTAATCAGATAGCCTAGCCTATATAAGATACATTCCCCCGCGAACTCATTTACACAAGGCTTTCATCCGTACACACATTTTTTTACACGATTTGACAAATGGCTAAAGTCACTCTGTCCGTAAGTACTGAAACCCTAAGCTTAATTAAGGGGGAAATTTTGTGTTGGTAGCCTAAATCTGGAGCAACTGAATCCTCCAACTATTCCAAGCAACAGCAGGACACCATTATTTGTTTTGCATCTGGTTCTATTTCTTGGCATACTTTAGACTTTAGAGGAATGAAGACACTCCAATGTATCAAACGTAAATTACACCCTTAACCTTGAATGACGGGGGTTCGAAGGGTTCATCTGTTATTGTCGGCAAACTGGATGGCGACTGATTCCTCAAAATAGATTCGTACCATCAGACGTTGCAAAAGCTTAAGTAAAATACGGTATGTAATGTCAGTCAGCCTTTGAAGGAGTCGACCTATTGGGAAGGAAAATCATTTGAGTAAATCGGAAGAAAAAAACTGAATATACATATTTATACTAACATTAGTTGGTATATTAAATATTTTATTGCATTCCCACACAACAATACACATATATTTTAGAATTTGTAAATATTCGTTAGACTATATAACTTATGCTAGTCCGTAATGAACGATACGATAGCCTATACCGGTAGAAATAAGACCACAACTAGCCTAACACCGTAAATCGACTTGTCTTTCATTACATGACATGAAACTCCAGGCAATTTCCCCTTCCTGCATATTATAGAAGCTTATCTACTTCCTCCAGTCACTCACATCGGTAACAGTGCCACTATCAGATTACATCATTAATAGTGCTGCCTGCAATAACAACACATCCAGGAGTGCCACCTTTAATAGTGTCATCAGTAGTAATGACACATCGACAGTGCCACTTTCAAACATTAGGTCATAAATTGCGACATCTGCACTACAAACATAAACAGTGCCACTTTAAACCATCTCATCAATAGTGCCCCTGTCAGTGCCATCTTCACCTAATAATACCCCATCAATAGTGTCATTTCTAACTGTCGCAAGCCATCTAAAGTGCCATCACAGCCCACCAAGTCATCAAGAATAACTGCATTTAATTATCTATCCTCATCATCATCACTGCCACCTGCCAATTATTTCCGTAAGAGCGGCGGCGTCTTCAATAATTCTACCACCAGCAATGCGGTATTCAACATTTACACTACCAGCCCAAACCCATCAGAACGGTACGTGCCAATCAACTATCAATAACCTCATTATCAACAATATTATCTGAAGTGCCAAAACCAACCATGACCATCCTTTGCATATCACATCATCACCAACCAACCACTGTCCTACCAACATTATCATTATCACATCACCAGTAATACCAACAATACCAACACCACTACCGCTACCATTCATTACCATCATCAACAACAACACCTCTCCCCTAACTCTCACCACCACCACCACCAATACCCAACAACAACACCATCACTCCATCACCCCCATCTCCAACACACGCCCCTACCCCCAAACTCACCCCTACCCCTAACACCACCAATAACACTACCTCCACCCTCACACCAACACCACCATCTCCACCCCCACACCAACACTTCACCACCAACAACACCACCTCCATACGCCCCCACACCCACACCGTCGCCTGTCCTATGCATGCCTCCCGTCACGCAGGGCCACCACACTATACTTCCAGGAAACATGTTGCACTCAGCGGGGCCGTGTTATTATTATCAAGGTGGAAGAGGGCGTTCAAGTGGATAACATATGTTGCGCCACACCAAGGTAACTACAGCCTTCCTTCCTTCCGTCCCTCCCTCCACTTAAGGACCCTGTGATCGTGATGAGAGGATTGGAGGCTTCGGATTCCTCCTGACTATACCAAGAAACAAGCTTCTTCAATATAATTAAGAAGTGTTTCCATGGCAATATTTGAGGGACTTATTTACCTCCAATTTGCTGGCTACGTCACAGGGTCCTTAAAGGGGTAGTGGAGTGTGCTACGAACCAGGATTCATCGGAAATTGGTGCTGTTTCGCGGTACAGTTTGTAGGAATCGGTAAATCCCAAATCGCCAATCAATTCTATACTCTTGCTGCCCCTCAAATGCTGTCATGCTCATTTTGCCTTTCTTTCTCCTGGCCGGGGTCACGTTATCAGCGCTCGGAAATTAAGCCATAAAAATCAGGACGGAATTTTTACAACTAGCTATACCGACTAAAATCATGGGGAGTTTTAACAAGTAAAGAACAAGGGCTAAATGCACGGAATATTACCCCACACCAACATTGACCTCATACGGTAATGGAGTCTTTTCATAACTTAGACAATACGGTACGGTACTGGTAAGTTTTAATTTTCTATTTCATTAGGAAATTTTCACAATTCCAAAATATAATCAGCTGATTTTTTTTTACCATGCAATTATCTTCTATTAATACCGATAATATCAATCTCCCCTAGGAGTGATAATATGGTTATAGAAATGAAGACGAAATATATTCTTAAAAAAAAAATACACAAACACACACCAAGGTATTATCGGCAAATTGGACCCTACTGATTCCTTCAAACTGAGATTGGACACAAAAAAGAATTATTTTTATAACACTAAGATTTTTTTTTATTTAATATTTGATATATATTTTTGTTTTTTGGATGCAGGGGATATAAATTTTTGGTCTTGTACAGAAGGGCGGAGCAACTAGGTCTAGTTTTCCGCTATTTATCAAAATAAATTATCACAAGACTACAAAAATAATTAATAGAACTTTTATCATATTTTAGCATCAGCAACTAGAGAAAATTATTGAAAAATACTGAAAAAATAAATTTATTAGGCGAGAATGACAGTATAGGAACCGTGTGTGTGTGTGTGTGTGTGTGTGTCACCTGCTGGTCCGCTCCCGACGACACCTCTGACGGTCATTAAAACTTCTGAACACAAGTTTGACAGGCACGACGTGTGTCTATTAACGACGGAAATGGTGGCGACGAACCGAGGCTACTGTAGGTACTGTACATCGCTTTGGGACCCATAGCATACTGGACCTTCCTGCCTGCCTTCCTTCATTACCTTCCTTTTTTCCGACCTTCCTGCCTGCCTTCCGATCTTACTTCATTTTTTCCTTCCTTCCTTCCTCTTTTCCGATCTTTCTTCATTTTATCCTTCCTTTTTTCCGACCTTCCTGCCTTCCTTACCTTTCTCTTTTCCGATCTTTCTTCATTTTTTCCTTCCTTCCTTCCTTACCTTTCCCATTTCCGATCTTTCTTCATTTTTTCGTTCCTTCCTTCCTTACCTTCCTCTTTTCCGACCTTTCTTCATTTTTTCCTTCCTTACCTTCCTTTTTTCCGACCTTTCTTCATTTTTTCCTTCCTTACTTTCCTCTTTTCCGACCTTTCTTCATTTTTCCTTATCTTTCTTCCTTCTTTCCTTACCTACCTTCCTTTTTTCCGACCTTTCTTCATTTTTTCCTTTCCTTTCTTCCTGCTTTTCTTACCTTCCTTCCTCTTTTCCTACCTTTCTTCATTTTTACCTTCCCTCTCTTTCTTCCTCACTTCCTACCTACCTTCCTTCCTTTCTTCCTCTTTACCTACCTTCCCTCACTTCCTTCCTTCATTCATTCTTTACATATACCAGATATCATGAAGGGCAATAATTAATTATATACGGTATCCAATGCAAATAGCAACGAGGGTCATATGCCGCAGGAAAAGACGACAGAACAAATTGACAACAAGTACTGTAAAGGAAAACGAACCAGGAAAGGAGAAAGGTCCAGGGAAAAAAAAAGTCAAGTGGAGATTCTTATGTTCGTGAATTCCAAGGTCTATGATTCCTCCAAACTGCCTAGGCCTATATCACGGAACCGATCCCTTATAATTAAATATACAGTACAGTATATATAAAGACAGAGCTACAATTTTGCTATACTAAACTATTCTAAACCACTGAAGGCGAGATAAACTATATTATATGCCACGAGTACTGTATGTGTGGGTGTGTTTCCAAGCTAGAATGTATTAAACCTAGAAAGCCTTTGAAACTGCATAAATGTTATCATATAGTGTACCGGTGCTTGCCTTTAAACACTTTATTATTGGCTAGGTATTTACGTCAGATGAGTTATAAGGATTCCAATAACGTAAGCAGTAAGCACAGATATTTTTGGTGGATACTGTACAGGAGTAAACTTTTATTGACTGTGTGTGTGGGGGAGGGAGGTGGGGGGTGTAACAGGTGATATGTGTGTGTGTGTGTGTGTTGCGAGAAGGGCGTTCGGTACAGATAATAGATGACAGTGTGTGTGGGTGTGTGACAGAGGAATGGGAGAAATTGGAGATGACAGCGAGAGAGAGAGAGAGAGAGAGAGAGAGAGAGAGAGAGAGAGAGAGAGAGAGAGAGAGAGAGAGAGAGAGAGAGAGAGTGCGTAGGTGGTGTAGGATAGGTGGGTGTAAGTGCGACGGATGAAAGGGGAAAAAAAGCAGGAGACGGTGTGTGTGTGTGTGTGAAGGAGATGGGTCTATAATTTAGTGGGAAAGGATGGATGGTGACCCGACTTAAGAGTGGAAGAGTCGAGTGGGCGTAGTGTGAGAGGAAAGTGAGTGTAACAGGTGAGTGAGTGAGTGAGTGTGACGGGACAGGGGGGAGCGTCACACTCACCTCGTCCCCGTCACCTGTCTGTCTTGAATTACACTATGTCACCTGTTGAATCACGAGATGGGTCTGGTAAATATGTAGGCGCGAGGGGAGAAAGGAGGGGGGGCGTTGTTCCCTCCCTCGACCTAGGATAATGATAGAACATAAGGGAGTTGTACAATAGTGGTGGTAGATTTGGAGCAACTGATTTCCTCAAACTATATCAAGCAGAGGGTCATCATTGTTGTGGTTCATCTGGTCCTGTTTCATGGCATACTTTGGAGGAATCATGGCGCTCCAGTGTACCAAAATTATTCTACCCCTTTTTAATTAAACGCTTTGGTTTCCCGATTTAGCAGTTGAAAAATATAGTGCTAAATACGCCATCATTTTTGTTCGTATGTAGCGCTTTTATAAATCAAGTTCAGTGCTTTAGTTGACCTATTCTCTTCTTTCTGTTCTCTTCTTCATCATCTATTCTCCCTATTCTCTTCTTTCTGTTCTCTTCTTCATCTATTCTCCCTATTCTCTTTTATCCTACTTGTTTTCTTATTCTTCTATTCTAGCCATTTTCTTTTACTATTAGCTTTTAATATTTCCTTTTGGCAACACTTCACCGCACACTTTCCATTCAATGTTGGTAAAGTTAATTTAAGTAATTAATCAACCGGAAAAGCAAGTATGATTTGATCTGGCAGCAACTTATTAATTACCACGATGAGATTAAATATATGAAAATGAAAAATCCTGGCACATCGATAAAATTCTCTCCACTAAGTTAACTTGATTACTCAGAAATGTGTGTGTGTGTGTGTGTGTGTGTTATTAAGCTTCTCGAGGGTGAAATTAAGTTGGCAAGTATTACAGCAACAATGTCGTTTGCTAAATCATAGCAACAACACACAACACTCAACTTAACAATTTACATACATATAACCCTGAACCAAATGGGCTACTTCAGTACAAGCTAATTACACTTATCAAAATTACACTATATAAAATTCTGTATCTAGGCTGATCTTCCTCTATATATAATAATAAATATTATATCGTATGTTCTGTAGCACCTGTAACTCACAATTATTGTCCCCATAGTAACGTTTCATACATCACGGTCATGTAACTACCGTAAGTAATGTAACAACTTGCACTTCACCGCACTCTGCAACCTTCTACCGTAAAAGTTATGAACCATCCACACTCTATAACAAATTTACACAGAAATTCAGAAGTTATTTTAAATTTAATAGAAACTCACACTACTAGGCTACATATCACAACAACTTGGAGGTATAAATGTCACATTAATTCATTCTTTACCGCACATATAATAGCAACTCGCACTGTTTTACATTTTACAACAACACCCAATCTCTCATGTAGGCTACTCTGAATCAACAACTCGCAATTCACCGTAGCCTACATCAACTCTGAAACTCCACCTCAGACCGTAATATTGTGAAAACAAAAGTACCGGTATGAAAAGAAAACTATCACACACTGTACGTAATTCAGAGTCAGGTAAATTAATTCTCAAGTTAAGGGGAGAGAGACCAACTGTGAATCGTGCTTCCCTGACATAAATATTTGCTGTAAGTGCGTGTGGATACAAAGAGTAACTGGTAAAATTAATTAGGCTATGCTAGGAAACAATTGTTATTCGTTGTACCGTGCGCAAATGTCGCTTTCCAATAATTTTTCCCTGCAGCACTTCAACCATTTAATAATTTCTACGCTATATATGTTGAGGCTCATCTTGTAATGGGATGATGATTGTCAATATAAAGATAAAATGAAGCACAGTTATTCATAATTAATGTCAACTTAACTGAGGTAAACTTTGCACTTATTGTAAGGTAGCGTTTTAAAACCCTAATTATTGTCATGTTATTCTAAGACAC